>OLKM01000011.1:563168-615668 GCA_900291075.1 Melanogrammus aeglefinus
AAGATTTAATGTGTTGGGTTTAAGGACCCAAACGATGATCCAAATAATTGACAGCAGATCTCTCCAAGTCTGCCTGTGAGCACAGCCAGGGAGGTAAACAGCCTTGGCAAACTCTCTACATATCCTGGTATGACAAACAAACAAATCCTTCCTCCAGCAGACACGTTGCCCTAGGAATATATAATAGTACTTAGCATATGCACCTGTTCCCCCCGTTCTTTAATAACACTAGAAGCCAAATGTTCCGGCAGGCCATCCAACCCTCACAGAGGTAATGAACCAAAAAATTGATCCAATTGCGGTAATGGTTTGGACTGACCCAGAGTGTAATGTTGCCATAGCTTATCTAACAACAGTTTTCTTTTCTTTTTTTTTAAAACCAGCCACACTATGGGGATTTCATTTTTCCAATCAGGGTCCTGGCGGAGTCATTAAGGATCATAGCAGCATATGAAGGGGGCAGGAAGAGCAGGAGGTGGAGGAGGAGAAGGAGGTGGAGGAGGAGGGGATGCTCTAAAGACCCCATTGAGACAGGCCTGAGGAGCAACGCCATCAGTGTTCTGCAAGGCCGGGGATGCTAACAGACAATGGCACACGGTTAGCACCAGCGCTATCCACCGATGCCGTGGTATAGAGAAGAAGGCTCAATTCGCTACCGCCCCTGTAGCCATCCACGAGATGGATGAATTGTCCACATGTCGGTATATCCAAGCCGCTCAGTGTTAAAATGCTCCCCTGCATCATTGTAATCAGGGGTGCATCATTGTTTGCATCGATTTTCTCATATGCCGTTTGTTTGCTGGAACGAGCACATCCACCAATCGAAATCCCCACCAAAGGGGCCTTTCCGGTCAGGGGGATCATATTGATCTGCTGTGTTGATTATCGATGGAGATTTTAAGTACAGCACAGTGCTATTGAAGAAAACCTTAGAATGCGCCAACTTTGTTTCTATTCTAGTTTCCCACCCAGGCTCTGCTTTGTCGCCGGGTTGCCATCTCTCTGCTGCGGCCCCTGTGTGTTGATCGGCGGAGACACCCTCAGAAGGGAGGCAGTGTGCACCTGCAGGCAGACAGAGACGAGGGCCCCTGAGGGGAGGAAGAACCTGGAGCGACAAGAGTGAACAGAAATCCCCTCTGCTGCGGGGGGGGCTCCCACCGGGCCCCTGCTGCACAACCACCACCACCACCACCCCTCCCACCGCCACCGCCACCGCCACCGCCACCCACTAAGCAGTGCGTGAGACGAATCTCTGGATGTTGTGGAGTCGCTCCAACCCTTGGGGAGGTGCTTTACCAAAATGTAAAAATCTCTCTGGCCGCGGTGGCCCCTTCCGTCTCTGGCTTTAAAGAGGGCACAGCGCAGCTGCACCCGAAGTTTATGCACATATAAAGAGGGCGCCAGGTGGGATCAAGGGGGCACGGTAGCCCGAGGACAGTGCTCGAACGGGGGGAGAGAGAGGGCGGGGGTGGGGGTGTCTCCATCGCCAGCCAGCTCCCTGCAAACACATTAATAGGAGTCAGAGTTTAAGTCTTTTCCCTTCAGGAAATGGCTTCCAGGAGCTTCCCGGGGATCTCGTTGAAGCAGCGGACCTTATTGTTGTTGTTTTTTTTACGGTTGGCCCCCGTCCTTGTTCCTACAGTATTTCAGGCTTCCTATTACTATAGTACAGCAACAACTTTCTATCCATGGAGTACAGGCAGTGACCAAGGGGCTCATTAAACAGTGTAAGAAAGAAGAGTGCAAGAAGAAGTGAAATATAAAGAGCTGATCATGCAAGGTGTCCCGTGCATCACACGGTTATAATCTTGTATTTACTGAGATTTATTTAGCTGTTCCATTTGTTCCTAATTTCTGACTGTCACGATGCAATTGATTCTGTTCCATTGTGCAGTTGATCCTATAATCCAAGTAGACTGTGAGTATTAGTAGTATTGGAGATTGCACCTTTCATGGCTAATCAGCCTAATCACTGTTCATTATTTTATGATTGCAACATAGTCTTCGCTTTGTCAAATCTCTGAAATCAAGAATATCATTTTTTTTCTTTTATTCTTAAGGAGGGCGGGGTCTGGAGTTCAGTTGAATATTGTTTTGAATCACATGTTGTCGGGTAAAGGTGCGAGAAGGTTCCCCTATGTGCAGTAGTCATGAAACGTTTCATTGTGTCGATCGCTCAGTACCACGTACAACGTGACAGGTAGTGTGTCAAGTGTAAACCGCCACTCAGAGCCAAGGTCAGTCCCTCTTTCTGCACTAGCCAATCAATGCCACTCATTTCTGTTTAATCGACAGCTGGGGAAACCAATCAATAAACTACAAATTAACCTTCCCAGGATGACATCAAAGATGTGTTTTTGTTCATGACATTTTAATTGCTTGTGCAATTCCTTAGTAAATAGCAACCCGTTCTCCGGTTGACATATGCTATGTGTATATAGAGTCATAGAGAAATAAACACAGCAGCATGCCAGGCGATGCCATGCACGTCTTGACAATATGAACGTTGGAAAAGAAGTGGAGAGAATATCCCATTACTGAGCAGAGGAGAAACGCTTTCATGAAGCTGATAAATTAGCATCAAACGCTGACTAAATTCCATAAGGCACACTTACGGCCTAATTAAATAGTCACTTAAATAGCGCAGGTTGTTGTTTGACAGCATCTTAACTCAAGTTGTCGCAGCAACGGCAACCACTCAAAGCAATACTTTGACATATTTCAGCGAACCGCTCCACGCGGCGTCGTTGGCACGGTTTGTCGTGATGCCGACGCGGCGGCAGGAAATGTGTTTTGACGCTTTGTTTTTCGCAATGTTTGATTATTAATATTGTGTGAAACAGAGACAATGTTTATGAACCACAAATGCCACGGCTGTACAATACCGCTTCTAATTGCTCAGCGGCAGCAGAGATGATTTGCTGCAGAAGCATGGGAGCTTTGTGTGGATACAATTATGGGAGAGAGAGAGAGAGAGAGAGCAAGAGAGGGAGAGGGAGAGAGCAAGAGAGAGAGAGAGAGAGAGAGCAAGAGAGGGAGAGAGAGAGAGAGAAGAGAGAGAGAGAGAGAGAGAGAGAGAGAGAGAGAGAGAGAGAGAGAGAGAGAGAGAAAGAGAGAGAGAGAGGGCGAGAGAGGGTAGGAGGGAGATAGAGAGACGAGAGCGAGGAGAGGAGAGAGAGAGAGAGAGAGAGCAGAGAGAGAGAGAGTAGAGAGAGAGAGCAATGGGAGAGAGAAGCGAAGCAAGAGCAAAGAGGAGGAGAGAGAGAGAGAGAGAGAGAGAGAGAGAGAGAGAGAGAGAGAGAGAAGAGAGAGAGAGAGAGAGAGAGAGAGAGAGAGAGAGAGAGAGAGAGAGAGAGAGAGAGAGAGAGCGAGAGAGAGAGAGCGAGAGAGCGAGAGAGCGAGAGAGCATTTACAACAGTAATAGGAGCCTGCCGCAATTCACATGTATCGCATTCCAGGCCACAACAACAACGCATTGTTTTATAAGAGGCGCAAAAAAATCGAAATAATCAAAAGTAACCACAAAAAAATATCGCCCACTTGTGATGTTTTTGCGGCTTGGATGAGAACATTTTATAAACGTCACCTCCACTGTTTCTCATGAAAGCCCCTCATGTCAATGTCATTTCTCAAATTGCAGTAGTCGTTGCTTAAGCGTGTTTTCCTTTGTTTTCTAAAACGTACTTGAAGGATGGGATAAAAACATCTCTGACTCCAGCAGACCTTATGTCTAACAGTACTGGGTGGGATAAAAACATCTCTGACTCCAGCAGACCTTATGTCCAACAAAACTGGGTCGTGTGGACACATGTCTCTGTGTTTTGTTGATCACGACTCTCGTGCGCTTTATGCATTCAGTGGAGGTGCCTCATCATCCAAGTGGCTGAGATAAGAGTCAGAGGGAAAGGGTACAGAGATAGTCATGTTTGTATTAATTATTAGTGTTAGTTGGCTAGACAGGACTATGTTAATCGCCCTGCCGTTCTGCCCTTTGCAGTGTAAAATCCAATTAGCTTTATGAAGTTGCCACGGTTAAAGCCAAGAGAAGGTGGATTAAAATCGACTTTGCTGAACACTTTTGTGGTAATTTATTGTAGATTAGACGTGGACAATTGTGTCATTATCCACTATCAGTAATATTTGCTTAATTTTTTAACTGGCTCACGATTAATAAGAACAAGAGAGCAAATGATGAAAATAGAAAAAAATACCTAACATTGTTAAAAATCCATTCAATCACGCAGTAAGAGTGTTCAAATGTGTATTATTGATGGACTATTAAGTAATTCAGCAGACATTCTTATCCAAAGCAGTGAATTCAATGACATGACTATTGCACAGTCAGGCTTCTTGCCCAGGGGATGTCGGGCTGTAGACTACGGCCATTGGGGATTTCAGCCAGTTTCCTTCTCCCTCACCTTGGCCACGACATAATGTTAACCATTCTCAGAGAAAGAAAAGGTGTGCAGCTTTACACCATAGCTGTGGTCTAAAAAAATCCCTTCTCCCCATCCTCCGCCAAGATTCCTCCCAATCTCGTCGGGGCGGCTGTGGGGTCTCGCACCCAGCTGCTCTTTTACACGGCCAGATACAGCTGGGACTATTGTCAAGACCCCAGCGAGCAGACGAGGCAGACGATAAACACAGTTCACCCCCCCCCCCCCGAACCACCGCCTCCATGTCCCCTTATCCATGGTTCACACTCCATCTTCAGGGGGCTCTTTAATCTGTTTGTGGACGACGTTGTCGGGGGATAAAGTACCACAGTGAGGTATTGTGAGCGGCGCGACGGGGTGTGCTATCGAGTGACAGGCGGACGAGCGACGAGAGGAGAGAGCCACTGCCGGGACTCTAAGCCCACGCTGGGAAGAGGCCCTGGGCCTGGCAAGCCCTCGTGAAAACCCTGGAAGGAGCCCACATCGGGGCTTGGATTCCTGCACCACGCTGGAGCTGCTTAGCAGGAGAGACCAAGGACAGACAGCCAGTGGAGGCTCCGTCGGTCGTGCACACACACACACACACACACACACACACACACACACACACACACACACACACACACACACAGTAGTAGCTATACACGCAACACAAGCCTCCTGTTAGTTCATACAACAATTATTTTGAGCTGAACTTGATCACTCGGAACACATGCTGGAACACACACTCATTTTAATATGTAACTCCTATAATCACACAAACACCATGCACACACATGCAACACACACACACCACAACACACCACACACAACACACACACCACACACACACACACGCCATGCACAGGCAGACAGACATCATGCTTGTAAACACAAATGTAACCCTCATAAAGCAACACACAATACACACACACACACACACACACACACACACACACATGCTTGTAAACACAAATGTAACCCTCATAATAACACACACATACACACACACTCACAAACACATACACACAGACAAAGACCCAATGAACCCAACAAAAGGGTGTTTGAGGTGTTTGTTTTTATTCAATAACTGAATCACACAAAAGACAGACGTGCATAACATTTGCACCAATTTATTCTAACAAACAATATTGGATACGTTTTTATTTTCACCAAATATCCGAATATTTCCAAAGTGCCATAGGTCCCTCGCTAATGATACACCACTCCCAGTGAAAAGAATGGGGAATGAGCTTCAATTATTCATGTGGAGTGGTGGTGGTGGTCGAGGTGGTGTCGTCGGTGGTGCTTTGTTTGATAACTTGCTTGTTGGCTTCAGGGCTCATGTTCAATTATGCCATTTACTGCCGCCTGCCACTCCCGTCGCCGGGTCACCTGGAGGCTTTTAGCTATTACACAAAACCACCCAAATACATCCACCTCCGACGCCCCCCCCCACCCCACCTTAACCCCCCCCCCCTAACCCTAACCCCCCCCCCCCCGCCCCTTCCCTCTGCGCTACACACAAACAATACACGCAAACAAAGTCGGCGGCAAGTTGAATAAAAACAAGCCTTGGAAGACGTCTCCCGCCGGTGTGCAGACCGGCGGGAGACTAGCGAGTGAACCAAATTAATTCGCAATCGTCCTTCAGTGGCGGCATTGTCAATTACCCTTTCAATAATTCACTCTTGCTTTTTTTTTGTCCTCCATCTGCCTCTTATTGCTGTATAAACTCCCCCCGACCTTTTTTTTTCTTTCTGAAACACCCTTGGGTTTTTGTGGAGGAAATGCATTATTCATTCACCAACAGCCCCTCCTCTGTGTTATGGAGTGTTGTTTCGATCCGATGTGATGAAACGCCCCTTGTACTCCCCTTGTACGTCCACAAAGACTCACGAGAGAGCGTTACAAGTCGTGCGACTATAGATCGTTGTGGAATCGAACGAATCCCATGGTGCCTGGGGTTATTTGGCCCCTCCCTGGGTCCGTGTGGCTGGAAGTGGAGTGTGGAGGTCTTTCACCTCGGCTGGTCTTTGAGAGTAGTTTCAGGCGTGGATGACTTCAACACAACATCCACACTGGGTGTTGTGAACCATATGCAAAGGCAAACAGATGTTTACACAGACCTGGAACTGCCTGAACGGCACTCTGAACCCGTAGATGTACAATGCTAAAGGGCGAGAGATTATGTCTGGAAAAATCTATTGCAGCATTTATAAATTCGATACATGTTTGTTCGAAAACAAAACATTCTGTTTAAAAAAAAAGACCATCTGCCAATAAGACATTCGCATTCATTGGCATGCACAATGAACAATGATTATTTTCTCCCGTGTTATTCACAAACCAAAAACAGTCAACAGCTCCCAAATGAAAGAATGCCTGGCCCAGTATTTGTATTCATATGTGCATCAGTCGGCAGAGTGCTGATTGTTTGCCCGGTAGTCGATTCACATCCACCAACAGATTCAGGAACATTCTGCTGGTCCACAGCCGTGACAAAAGCTTCAGTTCATGTACGATATCATTTGACTTGTGTTAGTACCTTAGAGAGAAAACTAAAAGGTAGGTTCATTATTTCTGCTCCATCCACACAAAGCCGCTCCATTTTTTCTTTCGCATTAAGCCAGAGATACTCTAAAAGATTGGATGAGTTCTTCAACTTTTTAATTTCCCTGCCCCTTGATGCGTCATAAACGCCGTAGGGGGACACTGTCGCAGTCAGCAGGAACAAAACCGTCTGCCTTAATGGAAACTGCCCCGAGGTTCACCATCATAGCCATCCGCTCAGCGCTTG
The DNA here is from genome assembly GCA_900291075.1 of Melanogrammus aeglefinus. Classification (NCBI taxonomy): domain Eukaryota; kingdom Metazoa; phylum Chordata; class Actinopteri; order Gadiformes; family Gadidae; genus Melanogrammus; species Melanogrammus aeglefinus. Next base: position 570,384 of record OLKM01000011.1, read on the forward strand.
ATGCCAGCGTCTGATTTGAAAGGCAATGCACACATTTTCTTTTCTCCTCTATAAAAGGCTTTCTGGGCTCACAGCTATAAGGAAGACCCAATTAGGTCCGTGATTAATATGCTCAGAGTCTCTAAATGATGAACATCTCTCCTGCCCATTATAACGACGCCACTTAATTAGCTTTCATACATTTTTCACAACGCACGCATCTGCGAGATATTTGGTCTAGTTGCGTCTAATGTGGGGTTTTGCTTGCACTAGAACAATGAGAGCATCAAATACACCACGCTACGACAATATGACAGGAACTTGGGTAATTAGTGGCCAAGCCTCAGTCGTATCACAGAATTAATATTTAGCATTACAAATCCATTAGAGAAATTAGTGTTTCAGTTCTGTTGTATATTTAATGTTTGCTAACAATCTAGCCGTAGTAAGCTTCGAAGCTTCTGAAAATGATACATCCTGTCTTAGCCATGTGTTTTTTTGGTTCAGCATCAATACAAACTCAACTATCGTACTCCCTGACCATATTTGACAGGTAAAGTAGGTCAACAATGACACAGATAACCCCATCACTCTTTGGCAGAGACAAAGTCTCATCACCTGCTCATAATAAAAGTCTATTTGCTGCTACAAAAGCACATATCTCAGATGTTAGTTCAGGCTAACATACCCAGACATTGCAAGTCAGACTCAAGCCATAGGTAAACAAGCTAACCTAAAGACTGGGCCAGGATATTTGAATTGCCATCCTGAAAACATTCTGGGTTGGTTTGCAGTATCCTCAACCTACCGCTGTCAACATCCATAATGCCTAGCCTCTATCTGCTACTGTCTGCCATGGATAACAGCATCCCATACAAACTGTAGTAGCATACTCATCAAACAGCAAAGGTTAACCTGGTTGAGATTGAGATAAAATCCCCACTAACCCCTTCTTCTGTTTGGGTTAGGGTCTGGACCTAACCATATTTACTCTGTCCATGATGCAAAGGAGCGGATATTTGAGAATATCTGACTCTCTCTCTCTCTCTCCCTCACTCCTCCCCTCTCATCCCATTTCCTGCGTAGCGGCTATAATGAATCTTTTATGATTTCATAATACATCCAATTATCCCATCCTTGTTAAAAACCATCGCGCGCCACCTGGAACCACTTTGGCTCTGCGTATCCTCCAATCCTCCCGCTTCGTTTGCCTGTATATTCACGCCACGTATGCAAATGAAGATAACCAATCTGAGGGTAAGCCACTGCGTAGGGGATAGATCAGTAGAAATAGCTAATTAAAAAGGGCTTCCTCTATGGAAGACGGTGGCACCGAATGAACGTTTCCCTGCCCAAACACAGTTCAACCTCAAGGAGCCATATCAGCCAACTGTAGCACTCTACATGTAGCGCTCTGTGTTCAATCCACACCAGGCCGCAAGCCAGTCAGCCAGTCGGCCTGAAATCTAGCTGTTCAGCTAGCCAGTCATCGTGCCAGTGAGCCAGCCACCCAGTAATTCGGACAGCCATCCACCATCCACCAGCAAGCCAACCTGCCAATCAATCACCCAGCCAGCCATCTAGCCAACCGGCCAGTCAGGCAGCCAACCAGCCAGCCAGCCAGCCAGCCAGCCAGCCAGCCAGCCAGCCAGCCAGCAGCTCATTAAATACGATAGCCCATAGGCTGGTTTCTGCTGGCGCCACAGTGTTTATTCAGAAGATGACAGTGCCCGGTACTGAACAAGAAGAAAATGAACGAGAAGCCTTTACAGGGGAGAGGGAGAGAGCGAGGGAGCGAGAGAGACAGAAGAAAGCCTTAGAGAGACACACAAAGACGGCGAAAAGAGAGAGCAGAAGAAAGAGAGAGAGAGAGAGAGAGAGAGAGAGAGAGAGAGAGAGAGAGAGAGAGAGAGAGAGAGAGAGAGAGAGAGAGAGAGAGAGAGAGAGAGAGAGAGAGAGAGAGAGAGAGAGAGAGGGAAAACAAAATAAATAGAATGAGAGCACGGCAGAGAGAGAAAAACAAAGAGCCAGGGAGAAAGCCAAAGAAAGGCAGACAGACAAATAGAGAGTGGAAAAGAGAGAGATTGAGAGAGTGCAAATGAAAGACGGCGACAGAGATAGGTTAATGGAGAGAGACAATCAAAGACAGCGAGAGACAGAGAAAGAGAAGGAGAGAGAGAGCGGTTGCGGCGGCGGCGGCGGCGGCGGCAGCGGGGCCCTTGGTAGCATAAATGAGCTGATGGATGAAGGCCGTCCACCCCGGCAGCTGCCTAGCGATGAAACACATACTGCGGCATCACAATGGTGACGCAGCAGACAACGGTATAGCCGGCGTCTGCACCAAAGCACCGCGGCCAGATCCATTCCGAGTCAGTGCCGTCGCGGCTCACGCTGCCCGTCTCCGGCCAGACGACCTCAGAGACGTGGGGGGGAGAGGCGATGCTCAGTATTAATGCTACAGTTCATAAACAAGTGCTTAGCTGCGCTCATGGTAATCTATGGGCTTTAGCAGGGGGGGCAAGGCGAGCCAGGGAGATGACACGCGTGAGTTATGGCTGCCTGTGGGCGTTTGTTGGTTTTTATTGCGCCGTGTCTGAGAGGAAATATATGTATACACACTGAATATGTAAACCAGAAGAGTAAGTATGATATGCCTGTCTGTCTACAAGCAAGGACATCTATAGTCATATTGTAAGAAATATGAATGACGATGAGTCGCTCTCCGCAATAATGAATATTCATAATAGTTAACCTTGCAATTTTCATCATTAGTCTCAATCTTCCTTCACACCTCAAGTAGTTTCAAGGCAAATACATCGATTTAACACATTCTCTGAGCTGATCCAAGTGTGTGAGTGTGCATGTGTGTGTGTGTGTGTGTGCGCGCGTGCGTGTGTGTGTGTGTGTGGAGGGGGAGTGATGGTTTTCACTTTTTATTAATTATGAAAATGAACCTGCGGTATGTGTGCTCGGGCCCTTTGGCGACTGCAGTAGGGGGTGCGTAGCGGCGGGGTTTACTATTCATTCACATGGGCCGGCTGCTCCCAGTGGGGGGGGGGCCCCGTGGGGACCCGGGCTGTTTACAAGTACTCACTTATGTGCTGCATCAATATTTCTTTTGTTCTCCGGAGGTCCCGCTCGTGGTTGGTACCGCAGAGGGGCGGGCGGGGAGGGGACGTTTCTCAGCCGGGGGTGTGTGTGTTTTTAAATATTCACCGAATAATTTAATGTCTTAATATGTTCAATAAATTCAATAAAAAGGACTACCATTGCTGCTCTGTTGCCACGGCACAATGTTGTGTACAACACATACACAAAATAGTCAACGATGTACGCCGTGTATTGAGGCAAAGGACATTAAAGTCAACAATATATAAAATATTATCACCATACTGTCGACAATACTTTATCGCGTGTCATGACATAGGACAATATTATCAACCATGTATCACGCATACAACTGGTGGGTCGCGATCCATATGGGGTCGCCACGACGTTTTCAGCATGTCGGTCGCAGAACACATGCCAGAACTGAAGGACGCCTGTGGATTTATTTGGGTTTCAATGTTTATTCGTGTTTCAATAGCTTAAACGGTAACGCGAAAGCATTGTTGATGACTGCGATGCCGGCAAATAGACCCATGTGAGTGCAGAGACTTGACCAGTGTCATGGAACACATCGTATAAAAAACATAATGCCAGAATATCATGTCTTCACATAGGACAAGATATTTCCGTTCCATTTACGCTTGATCCTCCGAAAGGCGTATTAAAACCAATAAAGGCTGAGGGCTGAGCAGATGTGTCACAAACACACACAGGCTACTTCTCTATTATCTGGGCTGGTTGTCGGGGCGCATCATTTTCAAGGAGTGCTGGTTTGGTTCGGGTTGGTTTGTGGCTCTGCCAGTCTCGCCCTGATGGATGGGGAGAAAGACCCCGATGTGAGGGAGACGGGGGACGGGACAGGGTTGAGGGTGGGGGCAGGGGGGGGGGGAGGGGTGTTTGGTGATGTCAGTCGTTTGTCAGTGGCTCCGCTGGGCAGATTAGCTGTCAGATTAGAAAACTACCTCTGACAGTCACACAGACAGGTGCCCGGCCCAGATACATCATGCTGCAACACACACTGCATGCTTATAGGCGCGTGTGTGCACAGACACTGACACATACGCATGCACACACGCACATAGAGACATACGCACGTGTCACACACACACAAATACACACGTGCACTTGCAAACAGGTGCACAAAAAAATGAATACACCTACACAACACACACACACACACACACACACGCACACGCACACACACACACACACACACACACACACACACACACACACACACACACACATAGCAGTAGCGTTACATTGTCTTGGTAATATGGGGTTTAAAATAACAGCTAATCATATTATAGAGTGAAGATCCTGCGGTGAAATCAATATCAAATGTTTTCTTTTCCTCTTTTTTCTTTCTTTCTTTTCTGGCACAGCTGGAGTAATAAGGTTCAGAAACACTGATGATGTTAAACAATCAATATTTTTCTCTTTGGCACGTTTCTTTTCACCTTTTTTGCTCTTTTTGTTTCCCTCCAACGAAAATACCTTTTAAATCATAGGAAGCATGACGTTGTTGCGCCTAATCGGGCTGAAAATTTAAAAACAATGTACGGTAGCTTTCTATATATCGTTGGGCCACATTTAAAAGTGAAGCCACGACTCCCTTCTCTTAACGTCCATCTCTCCTTGTATCAACAGTACACACAAACATACTTATCTCAATTTGGAGAAGCAAAGGCCTCTGCAGCTTTTGTTTTTGCTCATTGGTTGTTTGCAGGAGCATGACTTTGGTCTTGACACCTACAGTGGCTAACTGGCTCTATCACCTATTCTGTACTGAAGGAGCTGCTGTGCTTTTCCCCACCTCCCATCCCAAATCCAATACGTATTGTTTTGCTTTTATATACATGCAGGAGTGAGTGTGTACTTCTTGCTTATGCAAAGTCATTGCATTTACTAGCATAGCAGCTATGGTAGCTGCTAAAGTAAAATATGATTGCATGCAAATATTATATTATTACTATCAAGGGTGTTCTGTCCTGTCCTGAAGGTTGTCTGGTTAAACTTTCATAACACAACGCTGATTAATAATGTATAATGACTCCCAGTGCTTTTTATTTCCCGGAGTGACAAGAAAGACTTATTTTCTGCTAATGAGCTGATGGATCGTTCTAGACCAATGAGTTTGAACAACCAATAAGCATCGCTAACCATAGAAGTAAACCACTGACTTGTCTGGCATTTTCTTTGCAATGGGGAGAGACAGCCAAGATAAGATATTTCCAATTCTACCTTTTGCTCTACTGGCGTACACAGCCAAAAGTGAAAGCCAGCGCAGATTCTCCATAAAAAAGAAAACTGATAAGGGATCTTAACATTGAAGGAATAGATTTGTGCTGCTTATATAAAATGCAGCACAAACATTCCCCAAATAGGTTAAGGAGTCGGACAAAGTTTATTTTTGCAGTATTGCCGTTTTTAACCACTTTATTCTAAGTTTACTCTTGCAGTGTTGGCACCTCATTCAAGTAATACAGTTCTGCTGCATATAACATAAAGCACAAACGTTGGAAAAACTGCCTTCACGACCATTTTCATTTATTCAGTATAACAGTCACTATGTCCAGAGTTTACTCTTGCAGTGCTAGCATTACTGAAACCCGGGTTACACAAAGACCCCCTCCTGTTTGAACCTTAATGTTGTGAACACACGGATAGCAATTACAGACGTGAATGTGTGGTTGTTTGTAGAAGTTAGCTCTTCAGCATTATTGAAATAAACTGTTTGAAGCGGCTTCTCCTGGTTGCGCCTGCATGTTGGAAGGGCAAGAATAGAGGAATGGTGTGCAAGAAACCCACAGGAAGGGCCATTATGAAATTTCAAATGAGCTTCTGGCTTGTTGAAACCCTCACACTTAGCCTCAACTTTCAAATGTGATTCCGTTTTTAGACACCAAAGATAACGTGAATATTTCTGTGCTGAAACCTCTCTAATTTCCTGGTGTCATTTCCTGGTATATTAATCATAGATTATATTATGGCACAGAACAGATATTGCAGTCAGCTTCCCATGTTCCTGTTGCCCGCCCTCTTCAAACGAGTGCAGAGGGATCCACATCCTAATGGAAAACTGTCATTGAAAGACATACATTCTGCTGTGCAGACAAGCCGCGCTGGGAACTCAAACCCTTGATCTAACAAAGAGCGCAGAACATTTGAACTCATACATGAATCCAATGCATTCATCCTTTATCTCTCCCTCTCCTTCTCTCTGCCTCTACTAGTCTCCTTCAGTCATCCATTACCATTTCCACTGCCGCTCTCTCTCTCTCTCTCTCTCTCTCTCTCTCTCTCTCTCTCTCTCTCTCTCTCTCTCTCTCTCTCTCTCTCTCTCTCTCTCTCTCTCTCTCTCTCTCTCTCTCTCTCTCTCTCTCTCTCTCTCTCTCTCTCTCTCTGCATACCTCGCTCTGTTTTTTCCCTCTCTCTCCCAGCAGAGACCCCCCCACTCCCTCGTCTGTCCCCCCCCGCCGCCACCACCACCACCACCACCACCACCCCCGTCCTGTCCACCCCTGTTCAAACAAACACCTGTGAGCCCTCCACTGAATTAATGAAGTCCTTCATGGTCTGAAGCAACCAGCTGATAGGAGGATGGAGGGGGGAGGGGGGGGAGGCCGGGGGGGCTGATGGCGGCCCCTCAAAGATGCGCTAGTAGCGGTGTATTTATAGGAGACCGGGATCAAACACTACCTCAACCAGTCACATCACAGACGGATGGACGTAAATTATAACAGACCCACGCGAAATGCACCGCTTTATAAGGGTGTTGCGGGGGTCTCAGACACAGAGACGCACGTAAAACCGTATTTGTATGCTAGCGGTGGTCTCGAGTTGATTATTGGTTGTCAGCGCTTTGCTGCTAACTATTCGTAGTGACTGCAGCGAGCAACGGAGCAATGCTGTAATTATTTTTTTAAGTAATGTGTCCAACTGATGGTTTGTGAGAATTGCATCATGGGAGCTATTTCAGTTACTGATGCTTTTCACATGTGCCATGCAAGGACTTTGGGGTATTCCGGTCGTTCTGGATCAACCACCGGTTCTTTTTTTAAATCAAAGGTGACATGTGGTTGGGAAAAAGAATGGCCACATGTCACGTCAAGCGTTTTCCCAAACATATCGTGTTTCATCGTGTTGCTTTCTTCACGTCGTTATTTCCAGGCCTCTGTATGCTGATTCAACTGTCAAACTCACAGAAATATCTTAATGGGGAGTGTTTTGTTTCTTTTCATCTCAGAAATTCTGTCTCATTATACAAATGTCGTTAAAGTGTTTACCCCTGTTTTTTTTTTTCTCCTTTCATTTAAATACCAGCCAGGGTTGTGCTCTAATTTGTCAAATAAACAAAAGGCCAAATTTCATGAATCAACACAGGCAAAGCAAGCCAAGAAAACAATATCATCTAATTACGTACACTGCTGTCGTTTGTGTGTGTGATAAATTAAACGCCTAAGCAAACAAACCACGACAGCGGCACGTGCTCCCTAATGCTTTTACCCGAAAGCGCGAGTAAACAGTAGTTATCCTTCGTTCAAACTTTTCTCCCTTTTTTTTTAAAACCGTACCTCAATAAAAACAAACTGTCATGTCCTGGGGGAGGATTTCTCTCAGCACCCGTCAACTCCTCCCCGAGCGCTCGCTCCCATTCTGTTCCCTCGCTGTCGCGTTTATACTTCTCACTTAAGTCAGGCTTACATCTCCGTGTTCCTGGCGGCGTCTGTGAGGGGGACGAGGGGGGGGGACGGGGGGACGGGGGGACGGAGCTCCTTATCTTTTCTGACAGGTAGCGTCGAGGACTGATGGAGTGGGCGGCCGTTTTTCACACACAACACACACAGGCTCTCTAATTACCGTTGAACATTCAGTCAGTTACTAATTAGACTCTTTCACACATCCCCCCCCCCCCCACCCCCACACACACACACACCACACCAACCACACACCACACACCACACACACACCCCACACACACACAACACACACACACACACACACACACACACACACTACCCCCCCTTACCACCACCACCCCAACCACCCTATGGGGCTAGCAGGGGTTAGCTGGGTTAGCGGTGGGTGGTCTGATGCTAAGTCGTTGGCTGATGCATGCTGCTCCGCTATCAATAACCGCCGCCGCGGCTTGGCGGCGGCGGTTAATAAGAGCATTGACCTCCATTAGGGTGGCGTGTACAGTGAACCCCACTGATTGGTTAAACACTACAGGCTACAGCAGGCGTAACCCAACCCCATATTTGAGTGTTGATGATTGTTAATTGTTTCCTCTGGTTGGAAGCATTGCCCTTAGCCTATTTAAAAAAAAACTAAATGCACGAAAGCCCTGATAATTAACAGATTTCTTTCACTAAGCTGTTTTAGCAGAAAAAAATAAATAGTGTATTTGCCAGGAGAATATGTAGAACATGGAGTAAAGAAAAACCTGTAATACTGTGGGATAAGGTAGAAGTAGTCTCTTATGAAGTCCCACGTTGTTACCATTGATTCAAGTCCAGCACCAGAGTTGGGTCTTAAGCCTGATCAATATTAAAGGCAGCCACCATCATTTGTTTTTTTTTGGTATTGAGCCATGAAAAGTAAAATATATTGTCATGACTTTGCAAGAGCGGCTAGAGTTTGTCTGGCCAAGGAATATTAAAAAGCAGAGGATCAGACCGATGTCTGCTCTGCGTCATTAATAAGATAAAGCGATCTGAGAGGTTTATCGCAGTCGGGGGAAAAATAAGGAAATAAAAACCTGAAGAAGTGAGGTATGGTTCCCAGGAGACCTCACTGGCTGGGGACAGCGGCATGGGGGCTCTCAGGATCCTGTTCAACCAGAGGATTAAAGAGGACGTATTAGGAAGACGTTTCTGGGTCTCTGTGTGATAAGAGTGAGAGACTCAGACACACATACACACACAAGAATGACTACTGGGTACTGTCTGGGTACTCTGTGGACATGGAGATCCAACCCAGAGCCTTCTAGCTGAGAGCCAAACAACCTTTCCACTAGGCTATCCTTTCAATCCACACACAAACACACACGGATAACATACACTTACACACATTCCACATGAACACCCACTCCTCATAAACACACACACACACACACACACACACACACACACACACACACACACACACACACACACACACACACACACACACACACACACACACACACACACACACACACACACACACACACACACACACCCATCCACTACCCCTGTGGTCAGAATTCAACATAAAACAGGTTAACCATGTTAACACGTCCCTTTTCTAGCCGACATACAAAATGGCCTCTTATCGGATGAGGGAGGAGGGGGCCCACGCTGGGCCCTACAAGGCCCCGCTGCGAAAGCCACTTATCACAGTAATTCATGGGGGCTGCTGTGAAGCGGCCGGCTGGCTGTGGCAGACAGAGAGAAATCCATTCTGGGCTCTGCCATTCATACTTGAGTGCACATCTCCCCCGGCCCGGGCTCAGAGGCATCGCTGTGACATCTGTATGACACGCTAAGTACATGATGTCTTGAGGACCAAGGGTTCTGTGTGTCCCTGTGTGTGTGTGTGTGTCCCTGTGTGTGTGTGTGTCCCTGTGTGTGTGTGTGTCCCTGTGTGTGTGTGTCCTTGTGTGTGTGTGTGTGTCCCTGTGTATGCGTGTGTGTGTGTGTGTGTGTGTGTATGCGTGTGTGTGCACGCACGTGTGTGTGTGTGTCCCTGTGTGTGCGTGCATGTGTGTGTGTGTGTCCCTGTGTGTGCGTGCGTGTGTGTGTCCCTGTGCGGGCGCGCATGCGTGCGTGTGTGTGTGTGTTTCCCTCTGTCCCTGTGTGTGTGTGTGTGTGTGTGTGTGTGTGTGTGTGTGTGTGTGTGTGTGTGTGTGTGTGTGTGTGTGTGTGTGTGTGTGTGTGTGTGTGTGTGTGTGTGTGTGTGTGTGTGTCTGGACATGCGTGTGTCCTTAATGAGTACAGACATGTTAATATGTATGGTGGTTTAAAGAGATCCGCCATAATATGATCTGTGCAGATTTAAATGAACGACCATAATCAGGCGTGCATCTCCGCACTTATGTACGTGTGGTGTGCTTTTCCCTCATGCACACTTGTGTGTGCGCTTTTTGTGCATGTGTGAAAATGCACGTCTGTGCACACGCACGTGTGTGTGTGCATAAGTGTGTGTGACTGCGCACGTGAGCGAGCGAGCGTAGCTTCCACCGCTGAAAGCGTGTCTGATTGGAGAGAAATAAATTAATTGTGACACACTTTAACTACAAGCAGGGACGTAGATGGGGATCCTGTTAATTAGCTGTCAATGAGAGGCTAGAGAGGGGGAAATGGGGGGAGGGGGGGGCCTGGGGCAAGATTGTACTGTCTGGGAGGGGTGGAGGTGGAGGGTAGGAGGAATACGACAGCAAGCTACATTAACGCCGGCATCCTTAACTCACACACACCCCTCCCACCCACTTTGTAAACACACCCTGCAGTAGACACGTCCATTAGTGTCTGAGAACGGTTATTTCATCTCCAGTGAGAGAGAGCAGGATCCATGCTCTGAGAGGCAGCTCCATGACGTGTAATGGCTCTCTCCCGTAGTGTACAGTGAACAGGTTATATCTACGTCTCTCACCGCTATCTGCTTTTCATTTAACAAAAAGCTCAGACTCAGTGGAAGCTAAGGCAGCTCTATTGACCTGAAATAATTACATATGAAGGAAGTATTGGTAGAAATAGTGGCAGTCTTGGGATGGTGTTTACAGTGATTGTTCTCGTATAGACAAAGACGCAGGTAGATGGCTAGGCATCTTGTTCAAGGGGCTCAAGGAATTTTCAACAAGATGCTTAAAAGGTAGCGTACAGATAATTGATTTCAAACCAGTACACCATTTGCTGGGGGGCAAACACAGTAACCGCTCTACTATGCTTTCCCCTTACCTCTAATATAACAACCCGGTCTCACGAAAATACGTGACACTGTCACGTTATTTTAATCTATTGATTAAAAATACGTTGACACGTATTTTCAAAATTTTCGTATCAAAAAGCACAATTTTCAAACTGTCATGGCAACGTCTGCTCGGACACTGGACTTGCGAGGCATCGACGCAGACTTTCATTCACATAGCCAAGAACAAGACAATAGATAACTAACAATATGAAAGCTTTTGGCCACCCGTTTCTACTTAAAATAGTCTGTGATAACTAACAATACGACAGCTTTTGGCCACCCGTTTCTACTTTTCCCTTTGATTCTGAGAAATTGTAACAATTCACGGATAGATTAAATGCAGGTGCGCTGCTCTGTAGGCAAACCGCGATGGAAACAAGGGTAGCTGCTTCATCTGTTCATTTTAGAATGGTATGTCTTGATGTTTATTGTACCTAGCCATCTATTGTCTTGTTCTTGGCTATGTGAATGAAAGTCCGCGTCGATGCCTCGCAAGTCCAGTGTCCGAGCGGAAGTTGCCGTGACAGTTTGAAAATTGTGCTTTTTGACACGAAAATTTTGAAAATACGTGTCCCTGATCACGAACAATAGATTAAAATAACGTGACAGTGTCACGTATTTTCGAGAGACCGGGTTATAACGCAATATTGATAAAGACAGCAGGTGGTGCTCCATTTTGTTGGTTATGTCTCGTATGTCCTCGTTTATAGGGGACCCTCCTATTTATCATGTATCCCTTGCGATACATGATTCTTCCAACGTAGCCTAATCTAATCTTGTTGTACAGAACTACCATTTACAGTGTCTTCAACTACTGGTGAAAAATCTGGGGTTACTGCAAGGGCTTACGGACATCATGCAATGCATCCCCCACATGAGGGGGGCCGCTGACTCAAAATCCATAGAAAGTAGAGCGCAGAGAAATGTGTGAACGCACACCAGAAGGATCAATGATACATCGATGGAGCAAAAAAGTCTTATTGAGTAAACAAGGTTGTTTCTGAAGGAGAAGCCGGGTGGGGGTGCAAAACCAGGACAGAGAAAAATAACGATGGGGACCACAAAGCAAGACAGATGGACGCAGGCGCCGTCTTCATTCAGACCCTCGCATGATCAGACGCCCAGTCCAAACGGCCCGTCCGTCTCACTTAGCCCCTCGTTTTGCTCGACACCGTTCAAGATGCCGGAGTCAATTGATCAGCGGCCGAAATCCACACGCTCCCTCACTAACAATAGCATCCCCTCGTCTTGATTGGGCTCAGAGATCGCCTCTTCAGATTCCCCTCTTGACTACGTCGATCCTCGAGCTAAAAGACGAGGCAGAGCAAGACAACGTGCGGCGCCGGCCAGACACACATGGGGCGGATTAGCGGGACGGGAGCGGAAGCCATGTTTAAACAGTGCTTAATCCCTTAATTGAATGCAGATTTATTCCAGCGCCGCACGTCCAACAAGCAGTTCAACGCGAGCACTTCTCCGCTGGAAGGAGGAAGAGGACAAGCTTAGACCGAAAAAAAACCCCCAGATTTCCATGACAATTTTATTTTTTGACACGCCAAGGAAGGGGAATCACAGTCCTTAAAAGTGTCAGCCCCCTTCTCTCTGTTGTCACGGTGAGCGACAGCAGGGATCGAGTCTCGGGGACAACCCGCGAACACGTCGTACGTACGCTCACTGGGAGGAACGGGCGAAGAAAGGGAACTCTTGTGGGGCTCTTGTGAGCAGTGGCACACAATGAATGTGTCCCATTCAGGGGGATTAATAATGCCAGCATCGCTCATTCAGAGGGAGCTGTTACCGTCTGGATTATGCCCAGGCCCCCCTGGGGAGGAGCGCGGGGGGGGGGGGGGGGGGTCGCCTGCTAATGCAGAAGACGACATTATACAGTCTATGAAGACAACACATGAGTGGAGCTTTCTTCCCTAGTTTAAGGACTGCACAGATCGAGCCGTTGGAGGCTACATGCCAAGAGTCCTTCGATCCAACTCTTTATTTATTGATCGAGGAGACAGACGGGAAGCCATAGACACATGATCAGCCAATATAACTGCAGCGGCCGGCTACGACCAAAGCAAAAGCTGTAATTCCCCTACCCAGGCGATATAACGTCGGAGAGTATAATGTAAGGTTGGGTTTGTAAAGTTAATTGGTACATTCTGTAAACCAAGGGTCAGGTCGGCATGTCTAGGTGTTGAACGCCTTTCAACGTTTCTTAGCTATGTGGGTCGTTAAAAAGAGACATCAAAAATAAAATTGTAAAGCTTTTTTTTTATTGGCAATCTCGTTAATATGGTGCAACAAACACGCTGAAAAGGTTTATGATCAAGACGTTAGAGGGGACACTCACATTTAATTGGAAATGACGGACCTTGACCTACCGATGGGTTTTTAAGGGCAATAATAAATCAACTAGGAGTCTGCAAACACGCAGCAGTAGCATCCTGTGAAAAACACCTCTTAGTAAGACGGCTTTCCCTCTCTAATCAAATGGAGTTTTATTCTGACACCTCAGTTGCTCAACCCACTCACGTTCTAGCCACATAGTGACCGAGGTTCGTTTCTGACTTGCGAACCAACGCTACATGTAATCCCCCCGCTCTGTTTCAACCCACTTTCCTGTCACTCTCCAGTGTCCTGTCCTTTAATGGATAAAAAATCCCCCCACAAAAAAATATGCCTGTTCCGGAACAGAAAACGTAATAATACTGTCAGCCCAGTGTTTCTGCTGCACATGATTGTTTGTAGAAGCTATTTAATTTTTGATTTGTCCTGCATTTCACCCCACTTAAACCTCTGGCCTTTTTTGTGGTCTCCATGAAAGTCCAGTTAGGTTTACCTTTACACGACATGACTATGTATGAATAGGAAACCAAGCATCCACCGAGACTCCAGCACATTTGTACATTCCTTTTAAAACTGGAAGGGCACAAAGAATGCAAATTTGCGATGGAGAGCTGTGAGTGGAACCAGAGTTCACTGTATCAAAAAAGTTATTCAGTAACAACTTGCACGCACAGACACAGTCTCTTTTGTGTGTGTGTGTGTGTGTGTCCCCAGAGGAACACGAAGGTTTATGGAAATAAAATGGAAAAATGTGATTATGCTAAGGAGCAAGAGATGGTTTTATCATTCAGAAGGTGAGTTGCTAGTTGACAACATGGGTGGTAAATAAAATAAATCCCATTTACAAAAGACAGCATTTATAAGTCACAAGCGCGCACAAACACACACACACACACACACACATACACACACACACACACACAAACACACACACACACACACACACACACACACACACACACACACACACACACACACACACACACACAAACACACACACACACACGCACGCACACGCGTTGTGCAGCCTTTTTTCTTCCACCATTATAATGTGCATCATCTGACCTAAACTAAAGGGGATGTTTTCTGGTGTATTTACTGTTGCAGTCAATAAAGTGTAGCCATCTGATGGTGCCGGGGGTCTCGATAGCACAAATTCCCAGCTCCTCCCGGGCGTCGCTGTATTAATCACAGCATTTTAATTGGCAGCATCCCCATATTGCTCTTCTCCTGTTCATGAGGTCCGTTAACCTGTGTTTGTGTATCGTTTTCAGCACAGTTGCATTAATATGCTGGCGAGAGAATGGACCGGGATAAGCCAAGCTCAATGATTAAAACAGTCTTCATCAGCAGCAAGGAATACACCAGGCGATGCCAAAGTCATTAAAACCTCTAATCCTCTATCATTTCCTCCAGATAATCAAATTGAATTATGGAGAGGTGGTAAATGCCTGGAGCTGTACGTTTATTAATCAGCTATTGAGTGCATTCAGTGTGAGTGTGTGCGTGAGTGTGTCTTATCTGCCATACGGTATACATACATTATGCTGCAGGGTTTTCCCTGATTCTAAAGTGGTACAGTCGGGTGGTTTATGAGTCCCAATGTTATTATTATTGTCAAAGTTTTCAACAGATGTGGAACTACAGGGCATTTGGTTTTCGAATGCTGAAGTTAATTTGAAGAGCGTAGCCGATTTAAAAGCATAGTGGCTTCAATACCGATTTTGGATACCTCCCTAAACTCATGATGACTGTCCAATAAAATTATATTATACTGCAACATGATAAAAGTATGGTTATTTTATAGTTTTCTTATTTAGAGAAAAACAGGTGTAAAATCCTCTGTTATTGCCGGTCTCCACCAACCAGTTTGTGAACGTCAAACTCTCTTTCCAAACTGTTGTCCCGTCCTGGTTGTGACTTTGAAAAGTCTTTCCGGAGGGACTTGAGGGATCACAATGCACCTAGAGAGCATAAGTTTAATGTCATAGGCTTCTCGGACACTTGTCATATAACGGCATGGTGTGTGGGGCGCATTCCAAATACAATATTTCTCATTAAAAGGCTCGTACTCAACAATGTCTGGGAAGAAAAAAAAAAAAAAAAAACAGCTAAACTAAAAGTTGTCCTGAACAGTAACCACGGTGATAGCACCTCTACGATGGAGTATTAGGGCCACACATGAAGAAAAAAAATATTTTTGCCGTGACTAGATTAAAATCGACGCGTCGACTTTAAAGTCAACATGTCGACATTACACCTCCCATATCCTGCTTAAAACTCACCACCACAGATTATTTTTATTGTCAGATTTCTTTTCATTTGAGCTGAAACCGAGGGTCTACTTACCCTTTCTACATGAAAAAAAATACGGAAATAGAAATAATACTACGAAGAAGCATAGCCAAGTTACAGTTCTAGAAATGTATTTTCGAGAAGTCAGGAAGCATCGACTGGTTAACTGGCCTCACTCCCTGAAACTATCCCACCCTTATTCCCTGAACGATGGCATGGGGCAGGGTTTTGTGCTCTTAATGTGTGCTGTGATAATGTGGACTCGGGAGGGAGAATGGATTTAATCATGTAATTGGGTCAGAGCAAAGCTTCGGGGGACTGAGTGGGCTTTTATTTCCGAGCTTCCGGTACTCCGATACAGAGATCTGATAGGCCCCGCTATTAAGCAGTGGTAGGTGGAAGTATTTGAGCAGGCCTGAGAACATGACTACTGAGGATACTATTTTTACTCAGAGTGCAAAGTGAAGAAGACGATTGTGTAGCGGGTGTTAAACAATTAAATTCTGAGATAGGATGCAAGGAAATTTTTGTACACAAAAAGACATGCTTGTGATTGTCAGTGTCATTGATTTTCTGGTGGAAGCAATTTAATCCTTGAAAAAAATGGAATTTCCCTTTATCGACCTACTTGAGTAGCAGTCCCTCAGAAGATAAAGTAAAATGTACTACGTCCACTATATTCCATCTGAACCCGATAGGAGAAAGAACTGCATCTAGATTGGTGATTGGCTCAGCCTCACCGACTCCAGCACCAATCACCAGGCAGTGATTCAACATTCAGTGATGCAATACTCTATTCCCACACTAGTTAATTACAATGACCCATAATCAATGTTGGCCTGTGTTTTCTTTTGAAGGTCTGACATACCAGTGGATACTGACGAGAGCATTGGGGATTACTGATGGATTCTGACGCCAGTAGGGAGATATGATGTCATATAGGAAAAATACCTTTATGAGGGCAAGATGGAAAACAGCTGGGGTAGATTTTTGGTCATTGGTTCAAGTCCCATCAAATGTTGGAAAAAAAGTAGAAAAAAACGGACAGCAGTGAGTTTCCCCATTTTGTATAAAAATAATGAAAGAAAGAAAGAAAATAACTCAAAGTGGCTTAGGTGAAACATCATTACGGCCACCCTGGTAAACAAGTCCATGGTTCATTGCTAATTCAAAGTTCAAATCTTCCCAGATTCTTCTGTTCAAATCGTCTCCAACTGCTGCAGGGTCAGACTTCCCTCCAAACAATAATTCCTCTTGTCAGACCCATTTCCTTCAAACCCAACAAAAAGATTTACAGACGGCTCCAGATGACAGCAACAAGACGTCCGCCGGAGTCATTCCCGGCCAGAGAAGGCCTGGACACATCTAGTATCGTATCGAGTGTGTTCATGATACAGTTTATATTAGGACCTGCTTCAGTGGGATGTCAAGTGACGACGTCAATAAGTACTGTTGATGTGGTGAACTCCACTAGGTTGGTTGAAACTGAATCGTCTCACCATCCCGGAATATTTCGAGCTTACACCTGTCCAAACTACTTCGACACAAAAATTCGACACAAATAACCTGATCCTTGGTCTTTGTTGAAGTCCCATTTCAGGTGCATAACAGGCAGACAAAATACAATAAATACACACAACAAGTACAGATTCAAAGCTGTAGACTGTTGTTAGGGTCAACTTTTAATAAGTGGGTATGAAGGATGAGCGCTCGGTGAACTAATCTGATGTCAGCCATGACAAGCGACAGGTCAGATCAGAGTCTACCGAAAGTGATAAACCCTGAAAGGATGAAAAAACACCAAAAAATACACAAGGAGATGAAACTAGGTGAAGGGATCATGTGAGGTGAATGGTGTGAGAGAGAGAGTGAGAGAGCAAGAGCGAGAGTGAGAGCGAGAGAGAGAGCGAGAGAGATAGAGAGAGTGAAAGAGACAGATGGACAACGAGACAGAGAGAGAGAGAAAGAGAGAAAATGTGAGACAGATATGCTTTTTGTGGATTGCAAATGGCTCGACGCCGCCAGAGTGGAGGATTAGGGGCGATAAGTCATGGCTGTGGTGGGTTTATCTTGGAAGTGCTTGATCCTAGCTAACAGCCTCTGTGGAGCGGAGAGAACCAGGCCTTGGGCTAGCGAAGGGGAAAGAAGAGCTCCTGGTTTATAGTGAAAACACAGAAGGTGTGTTCTAAGCTATGTGCATGCAATTGAATAAAAGGGGGTAGCGTGGATAACGGCCAGCTGTCTGGTACGAAATCCAATCCGATGAATCAATCCTAAATAATACTTTTTAAATACAATAATCGTTAAGAGTGTGAAATGAATCAACAGTTTTTCCCCAACGATTAGCCCAAAAGTACTTTGTAATCCCTTCATCGGGAATCGACAAGAACAAGTCATCTGTCCTACCCTCACACAAATACCCAGGCTGTGTTTTAGTGGCAGTAAATCCTGCATCTGAGGAAGAGGAAAAACACCACTTCTACTGGGTCCCTCTGCAGATCAATCACTTCACACACACACACACACACACACACACACACACACACACACACACACACACACACACACACACACACACACACACACACACACACACACACACACACACACACACACACACACACACACACACACACACACACTTTCCATCCAGCTCTTGTCTGCAGTGTTGCCTGGGGAGCCGGGCGAGAGACACAGAAGCACTGCCGATGAAGGAAACAGAGAGAGAGCCTTAAGCAGAAGCAGTGTGTTGTCAGAAGTGAACAATCATACAATTATAATAATACTGATAATAACAGTCCACGCAAACTGAAGTTGACTAAACAGCCACAATTATGCAAAAGGAAGGACACCTCTGTACGGCTTCCTAAAACCGTTCAATTATTCATGTGAAAATAATACAATTGGCCATTGCCAATGATTTTATTTCTCTCTCATCAAATAAATATATTACCGTAAAATATTTTTTTTATTGCAGGATGCAGTTTCTCGCGTTTCTCCGCATTCTTACATTTTCAACTGGAGGTAGAAAACGTGTGTCTGTGCGCTTTTCTGTGCGCGTTCGTTTGTTATAGAAAATGTGTTCATCAGGCCTCCATTATGTTTTCCTCTAATCAGTTATCCAATAGTACGGCCTCTGAGTATAAAAAATGAAGTTAAGCGACAATCCCATTCTCCCCCAAGGCCACCAGTCCAGCTCTGGTTCTGAGTGGACTGCTGGACATAGAAGGGAAGCATCTCTATTAGGATGGCCTGCACCTCAGACTCACAGTTCCAAGAACCCCAATACAAACAGCTCTTGACATTTTAACCTTGGGTTAAACCCAGCACCATAGAGGGAACGCAAACATCTGGAATATACTTTTGAGTCAGCGGATGCTTTCCTCCAAAGCAAAGAAAGTTGGTACGAGCTAGCCTGGGGACGTTGGGGTTTGAACCCACAACCTTTCTGCTCCTAACTCAATTTCCATGATTCAGTTGAGAGATGCTTTCATCCAAGTGTCTCATATTAACACAGGTAATAAAGAAACAGATGTAGAGGGGGGGGGGGGGAGGGAAGATGCTGGCCTGGGGGGGAGGGGCACGCAGGATGTTTCCCAAGGACGCTCATGTACATGTAAATAGGGAAAAACTGATTATATTACCAAATGCTACGCGATTACTCTTGTTTATGAGTTGGGATGGATGTAATTGAATAACAGTGAAAGGCCCATGCCTTCGTTGCTGGGTGTCCCATGGCCCCTCCCTGGTGGGTGACTTTGAATTAAACCATGATAAGTGGGGGCTCGACAAGGCAAGAGAAAACAACAGAGAAAACAAAAGCTATAGGTGCTGGTTGATGTCGAGGCAATGACAGGGAATAAAAACAACAGCTCAAAGCCTAATCTCTGCTTTCACAGGGTGACATTTCTATCCAGGCAAACAGCATAATCCTTTCTTGCTCAATAAAGATAAAATTGTGTCGGAATACATACACATGCAAACAAGGACGCTTGCCAGTATGTGTTTCTGTGTTTCTGTGTATGTGCGTGCCTGTGGCCGTGTGTGGTTGTCGATTCACTCTTGTTAATGAGGGGTTTATTTGTGTGATGCTATGATTTATATTATAAAAATGATTAGCTTGGACATCACTAAAGAGAGAGGTGGATACAACTGGTGGTGTGCGAGCTTGAGAATGAGTAAAATGGAGGGTTTGGTGAGATGTTGGTGGGAAATGGGATTGGATACTTCAGCGGATCTGCACTTAAGAGATTCCTTTTCAACAGGGTGACGGACTGGTTGACTGCTGGGAAATAGGAGTCGCTCGGGACACAAATAGTCTTTCGTTAAAGAAAGTCTCTCACGGTACGCAGCCACACACACGTAGACATGCGCACACACACACATTGTATACACATACGTAGACATGACACACACAGCCACACACACGTAGACATGCGCACACACACACATAAACACATACAAACTGACACACACACACATACACATGCACATACACTCGCGCATACAAACGCACACACACTAACACACACGTCTGGCTGGCAGATGTTTCAAAGTGGGCTTGGAGTGATGGGATTGCAGCCGTGCCAGCTGGATTGGTTGCACCTGGGCAAGAGGAGAGCAACACACGGGGTTGGTTTGCATGGCGTTGACGATCCCCATCCCATAGTTTGTATGGCCCAAGGTCTAGGACTGTTTGATAATATCATTGATAGCAGCGCATCCAGAATGAATATTAATCGTTATAATCAAATCTTAAATAAGTGAATGATTTTAGTTGATTTAATAAAAGCACGTACAATTTCATTAGCATACAGTTCAATTAAGTGAACCACTGTTGAATTGTTAGCATTGGGTTTTGAAAGAACGAAATTGTGAAAAAACCCACACAAACCCACATTCACAGTGGAGTCTATCTCTAGTCAACATAATAAAACACCAAAAAGGTAAATAGACGTGAGATTTATTCGTACATTCTTGCACAAACCCTAACCTTTAACCCTTATCAGGTGGGGGGCAAACATATTAAATAAATCTGTTATGGAAGATGCAAGCCAACAAAATGCCTGAACACTACATGGGTTCATAAATCAGATTCTGAGAGGGTTGCGAGCTAAGGCATGAGCAACGACTGGTACTGATTTTGTGAGGGTGCTTTAAGGACGGGGCGGATGTTTTATGAGGAACAGGAACGCGCTGCACAGGTTTCTGTGTTTACAGCCGTCCTGGCTTGAGCGGGGAGGGATGCTACGCTATCAAAAACACCCTGGGTGATATTTGCATTTCCACAAGTATCATCACTATGATGTGTCTGAACAACACGTAGGTAACGCGCATTAAAGTGACAGTTCGGATGGGAAATAATTCCACGGCAGCGCGTGGAATGATGGCACCTTGTTGCTTTTTTATGCTCTCTGTTCCTTCGTGGTTATTACTCACGCCGCGTTGTCGACAAATAACAGCGCTCAAAGCCAGCGAGAACTTCACGGTAATTAACAATGAACACAAGCCCCGCCAACCACCCTCCCACCACACACACACACACACACACACACACACACACACACACACACACACACACACACACACACACACACACACACACACACACACACACACACGACACTTCACACCTCTTTTTGAAAGGAATTCATTAAAATTTGTTTACAAGCTAAACTAGTTTGTCTATTTTTCTTATCTTCTTTTCTTTCACGCTTCTGCCTCTCTCTTTTTAATTAGTTGCAGTCCCAAGGTTATTATATGCTGAGTAGCAAACAATATTACCATAGGTGTAGCCGTGCACACTACGATGTTGGAGATAAGGCTTCCTGGAGATAAGGGCCACACTCAACACCACGAGCTCGAGGACCCAAGATGAAAAATGTAGGACATTTTTAATAAAAAAGCACAAATGTCCGAGATGATTATGAGTCTGCAAAGTTGCATGTAATACCACGTTTTCCCGTGCTCCTGTTATCATATCGATTCTGCTTCTTCTTCGTCTACGATTTACTCCTGTGATGTTTGGATTATTACTTCCAACATTACGCAATCGGATTGAGGGGGAGAACTGAGTAATGGAAGCGAGGGGTTCACAATAAATTTGATTAACACGCGAGTCAGATTTGATTAACATTGCAGCATTAAGAATCAGATTTTCCCTTTCTTTCAAATTAAAGTTTTGCCATTTTCCTATGTATTCCAAGATCATATTTCATTCGGTGATAGCTGGCCATGAAAGATGTAAAGGTTTAATTTCTGAGGTAAACAAGGCAAGGCAAAAAAAAAAAAAAGGCTTATTTATATTTGTATACGTTTATTTATATTGCACCCTTCATACACAAACAAGGCCTGTGAGGTGAATGGTAAAAGAGAGAAGTCTATATACAGATAGTAGGAGACTGTACAGAAATGGTGTATAACTTAATAAACTTCACTCAAGCAAGAGAACCTTAAACTTAACTATGCGAGGAACACGGCAGCAGGCTCTGGAAACACGCTTAAAATTCAACAGCTGTCTTCCGTGATTCCAAATCGCCGCTGAGCAAAATTACTTTCCAGTCTATAAAACAGACTGACTGACATTCTCAGATAAATGTAATTGCAAAAAAAAAAGAAAATCCCCCGGTGTCTGTTTAAATGTTCCATCTCTGAGATGAATAAATGAGTCAAATATGCATTCATACAGTGGTACTCATCGGGCATGATTGGCATGCAAATAAACACAATCCTATGAGTTAAATAAATGCGATGATGATGATGATGATGATGAGGATGATGATGATGATGATGATGATGATGATGATGATGATGATGATGATGATGAAGGTTCCTGCAGGGAACAAACTAGGAAGAAATCTGGTGCAAGCTCTTCTCCACTACGCCATGTATAGATCTGTCTGTAGAGCTGTAGTGGCTATAGAAGTACACTATCCATTGAGCTGCAACATGTATAGAGCTGAACTTTCTGGACGCAGCGGTAAATACAGAACCTCACTGTCCATCGAGCTGCACTATTTATAGCGCTGCACTGTCTTTAGAGCTGGAATAGCTATAGAGCTGAACGGTATGTAGAAAGGCACTTTCTGTAGATTTGCAGTGCTAATGGAGTCGCACTCTATAAAGAGCTGTATTATCTATAGAGCTGTAGTAACTAGAGAGCTAAACTATCCTAGGGCTATAGTGTCTATAGAACTGCAGCACCCAGTGCTGCACCGTCTAAAGATCGAAACTATATATAGAGACGCTGTCTTTAGAGTTGCTCTAAAAATGCAATATGTGAAGGGTTTGAAGTAGCAGATTCAACCCCATTCCGCTCGCTGATGTCATTCCACTTCAAGTGCTTCTCGTGGCGGCAGACAACAAAATAAAAGCCTCTCAGTCAGTGATCTAATGTCACATGACACGGGCCACCGTGGCCATAACAACGGAATGACATAATCACAGGAGATAATCTCGCCGGTGTAGCCGCCAAAACATTAATCACAGAGAAGCCTGCTGGGGGTCCTCCATTCCAGTGTGCGTGTGTGTGTGTGTGTGTGTGTGTGTGTGTGTGTGTGTGTGTGTGTGTGTGTGTGTGTGTGTGTGTGTGTGTGTGTGTGTGTGTGTGTGTGTGTCTCTGTCTGTGTAGGAGTGAGAGAGAGAGAGGTAGTAGAAGGGCGGCGGGGGGGGGGGAGCCCCTTAATGATGGATGACCAGGTCTATCTCAGAGATTTATAACTGGCTTTCTGATGGCCCGTGCACGCTCAAAAGTCATTAGCATCATAAATTACATCCTAGCCAAATGGGGGCGGGGGGGGATCAGATGGGGAGAGGGACAGGTGGTGCGAGACAGACCCCCCCCCCCTACCAGGAAGGGGGGGGGGGGGGGGGGCAGCAGAGAGGATGCTTGCCTGACACACAAATCATTAGCCTTGCAGATGGTATGTTTTTCAGATTGTTTGTTTGGGACATAAAAGCAGCGCTTTAAGGGAAAGGAAAAGACTTGCTGACTTCTGCACTTTGTCGTTTCGGCACTTGAGTTGAATTGAACGGCGTGTTTAATGCCACGAACGCTGTCACTGTGATTGACTGTGACCAAGTAAGAACTATAAATAATGCTGTCGAACACAATGAGTGGTGTTGAATTGAGACGGAATGTCTCCTGTTATGCACTTGACGACCACTAATACCGCTCGGTTGTTTTTCAGAGGCGTGCTCAAGCAGCAGGATTTCTTTAGTGTCTCCAGTTCGGATTGTGTGCTTAAATTGATCTCCGCCTCTAGGGTTGCGAGTTGCTTTTGTTGAAAAGCGTCTGCTAAATCATGAAATGTGGGGTAAGCTCGCTGGAGCACTTAGCAGGTTGAGACCCTGCTATTGGCCTAGCCATGTAGACAGTGCGCTTTTGAAGCAGACTAGTTTTGATGCCCACTTGCGGCCTTGTGCTGCGTTCCTTCCCCTCTCTTCCTCAACCCACGTCCCCGTCACTCTTCAAAGTCCGATCCATAAGAAAACATTGAATGTCAATGAAAGACCATTCTTGCTTCCGCTGTGTTGATCCTATGGCTTAGTGTGTGCACCCCCAAACACCAGCTCTCGGTGCATGTGTGCAGTGTCCTCTCAGTACCAAAACAAGAAACCTGAGCTTAACAGCTGATGTAAGATGGCAGCGTAAACTGGTGAACAACTTCCAAGCCGTGGATATGAGCAGTGCGTTATCGTCTCGAGCAACAAGATCAATATGTAATGAGATTTAATGGAGCAGAAAAGTGTCTCTCTAGGAATGATGAGTGCACAGGCTTGGCCATGCAAACATAATCAAGCCTAATAAATCTGTCTCCTTGAGAACACACTCTCGTGCCCAGGGCTCCAAATGACTCAGTGGGAGGATTTGGTTGTGAGGACCCTTGTTTGTATAAATATGTTGCTGGAGGTCTGTTTGTCTTCAGCATGCCCCTGCGCTTTGGTATCATTTTTTGTTGTTGTATCGGGCTCGAGGACATGACTCTCACAGGAGGCCAGTTCACCTCGAGGACAGTTGTTAGCTGGGGCGGTCGTCATCATCATCATCACCACCACCACCACCACCATCATCATCATCATCATCATCTCTTCCCCCAGTGGTGGGGCTGCTGGAGTCGGAGTTGTCTGTGTAATGCTCAAGATATTGAATAGGAAACCACTTTCGACCAGGATTGAAACCAAAGGACAAACAATGCGGCTTATTTCCTCCAAATACCTATCCTGGCCCAAGAGGATAGGTATCAACAGTACAACAAGTTCCCCTGCAGACGGCTCAAGTGTAAGAACACATTCCATACACTTGAATCCAAAGACGGCTCCAGTTGTTGAGCCTTCAATCATTTCAATCAAAACATTCAACATTGAATGTCTAAGAAGACTTATATACTTCAAATGGTTTAATGAAAAACACGAACACAGTCCCAGAGCTGCACTTAATCCCCGCCCCCCCTTGACTCTGAATATTAACCACTGCAGGCATAAAAGCCAAACACACACACGGACGCACACACACACACACACACACACGGACGCGTGCACACACACACACACACACACACACACACACACACACACACACACACACACACACACACACACACACACACACACACACACACACACAGCCCCCCCCCACCTTGACACAGAGCTTGGGCTGAATACAATAATAAAAACTGTGTTGCTGAAACTTTGCTTCCATTAATCACCATTACCTCTGGGTAGCCACAATAATGGCAGAGTTTAATATGCTGCAGTCGCAGTTCGGCCCAGCCATGACCAGCTGGGGGGGGGGGGGGAGATAACCTGTGGAAACCTATTAGATCCATTGCCAAACGGAAGCAAGCACCAACACCTTAAGTGTGGAGATTGTAACACTGATGTCTTCCAAGGTAGCATTCCCGGAAATTAGCCGAGGAAAAGGCAACCGCCGAGACAGGAAACAGATAGACTTAAGTTAGAAAACAAATGATCTTGGTCTGGTCAGACACCACCGCCCTCACTGTCGTGTGGGGGCCAGGCAGTGGATTCAAAGCTCACGATACCTGGGGCTCTCTATTGATTTTTGCTCTGGTCTCATATAGAGGTCATTACCGGGATGGGCTCATGATTGGCTGGGTAAGGGAGGAGGGGAGGTTGACGGGGAGAAACTAGGCCAAACGGCAACGCAGAGAGGAAGAGAGCTGATGAAGGAGAAGGAGGGTTTGCCGGCAAAACTCTGTGGCTTACAGGCTGGTAAGTACTACCAGGAACGGCAGACAGGCATTGCTTGTGTGTTATCTCTCCCCTTGTTTGTTTGCTATTTTCTTTTGTGCTGCACTATTTATGTGCCAGCTTTGTGACAGCTGAAGAGCTGACCTTCACCGGGATTATTCTAATAAATCTCACCGGTGTACAGCGGCCAATATAAACACAAGGCTCATGATAGTTACATTGGGCTGTGTTAAGATGTGGTAGCATCCACAGAGAGTCCAAGTACAGGTGTAATATATGTAATTACCGGAAGTTAAAACATTTCTTCACACCTGGTAACCGCCTAATTACTTTTTTTTACTAATTACACATTTTGTCGTGTCATCTCTCTTGCGCGCACACACACACACACACACACACACACACACACACACACACACACACACACACACACACACACACACACACACACACACACACACACACACACACACACACACACACACACACACACACACACACGAGAACAGGAACACACCAACACACACACAGATGAACACCCAACGAAACACACCCACCCAACAGTACACATACAAGAAAACATACACGAACACACAGATGAACACCCACCCAACAACACACACACAAACATACAGTCCCCTCAGCTCCACTTACGAGCTAGTCAATATCTGGGGCCTTTCTGTCAAGTGGCGTCAATAAGGTGGAAAGGAAACATGATGAGAATGCCTGACTAGCCACTCTCAGCCCAGATGGTCAAGGAAAGGCCTCTGGTGAAAGGCAGCGCTCTGTTCCTCTCTTATATCACTTATTTCTGCACCGACTACACAAGGGACACCCCTGGAGATAAACCACATAAGTATCACCCATCCCATGAATACGATCGTCAATCATTAGATAAACAAATACTCCAATTTGAAGGATGGAACTAGGATTTATGTGAGTAATTCACACGGTGCATGAAAAAGAGAAGGGTGATTTATGTTTGTTTTAGATATTTTCCCAGCACAAGCCATTTTTCTTTGTTCATATAGCTTATTAACCTCTATTAAAATGATTTGACAGAGGGTCATCATGAAATAGATCTGTTCATCTCACAATAATAACGCAGTGGATACTAAACAGAAAATGACACTGAGCTCAGGGACCTTTTCATTAAAACGCATTCGGTTGTTCCATATGTTGCTTTAGCAAAACAAGCTATTTGGTATTTTGTGGCGTATCTGTTCACATCTAATTTATAGTCATTTGTAATAAAAGGTTTCTCCTTGCACCTCCTGTGGCAAACACAATAATAATGACAACGTTTACCACATCACACGAGTCAAGCGCCAGTTGGTCATGCGATCTGGCTTCTCGTTAAAAAACCATCTACTACGATGTTCTACGGAAAAACTCAGAGAATTCATTGTGACATGATGCCAGCACCTGCAACCGGGTCAGGAAAAGGTGACCCAGTGTTGTGCATCAAACTCGACACGGCTTACATCATACGTAAAGGAAGAATCCGGATACAAGTCTCCTCGCGGAAAAACTGTCCAACAGACAAATCCGCACTTGCACTTTTATCGGCTGGAGCACAGCGTGAAAAGCATCAACTGTCAGCAACGATTCTGGGTCAGACAGGTGATGAAAATGTCAGACTGTTGCCGGAGATGGGTCACGGGTTTGGTTAAATATCTTGGCGGTGGAGCTGCATATACTGTACGTACACACACACACACACACACACACACACACACACACACACACACACACACACACACACACACACACACACACACACACACACACACACACACACACACACACACACACACACACACACACACACACACACACACACACACACACACACACTATATCTCTCCCTCTCTCCTCTATCCGTGTCGGCACCAATGTTTCCGCGACGCAGTCAGCAGGATTAATAAGAACCACTAGCTGGATAGACGGCTTTCGAATGTGATGCGTCATCGGATGTGGCAGTTGTTTCCGAAACGCCAAGTTTTGACTCAATACCGAGGTTGTCAGTCACTGATGGACGGAGACGCGACCCCTCCCCCCCCTTCCCTCCTGCGGGTGGCCTACGAGCTTGTAACGATGTGTGAAAGCTTTGGTTCTAATGGGTGAATATGATGAAGTTGTTTGTATGATATGCAATAGTGTTTCGTACACTTTGAAATCCAGTTAAAACAGGAACCAGGATATGCATGCTACTCCACTGCTCACTCCTTTAACTCACTCAATTGAGATGACTAGAATATCTCTTGACATGTAAATGTTTTGTTTTGCAGACAAGAGTTACAATGTCTCAGATGGAGAGGGGAGGGAGAGAGCCTTACGCCGTATTATTTAATGACATCAAAAGAGCCCTTTCAGAAGAATTCTCTTTAGCCGGCTTTTAATTGACATAATCGTTGTACCACCCCACAAAGACAAAGACAAGACATGAATGCCTTGTTATCTATTAAGCGCCATACCAGATGCACACGCAAGCCTTTCAAAAGAACCCGGCGACAAAAAAGCACTTTTTAATTCATCGGGTACAGAGATCTACAGGGAACTTCATCAAACCCTGGCTGGCGTCATTGCTGTCAACGCTTTGTTTTTCATGATGCAAGCTGCATGCTGTAGTCGACGGAGTCACCAGACACCCTCAGCGTTGACATGAATGGAGAACAAAAAAGGCAAAAAAACATAAAGCCAGAGTTCCTGAAGCCTTAAAGTGAAACGCTCCCGGTAAGGGCCCAGAGGCACTGGGTGTCAATTGGACCTTTTACAAGATCATTCGTCACCGTCTAGCCCGGTGACTGTACTTCACACCCACAGCTCCCCTCCTTCTTGGGAGAACGGGACCGTCTACCAAAGGAATCTTCGACAGTCATCGACAGGAAACGGATCCAAAGTCACCGGGAACGAAACGTTCAATGTCTTGGCGTTGTAAGGTGGATTACCTATGGTGCAATGCACTGCTGTTTGATACAGAAACACCTTGAGGTAGATTCATGCAGAAAGCCTCAGCCTCTGGGTGAACTTATTGCCTCGGGCGTCACGTAATAACATCGTTCCTAGAATGAATGCAGGGCCAAAGCTCACCATCTCTGCCTTACTATTTACTATTAAGTCATTCAGCAGATGCTGTCCTCCAAGGCAACTTCCATAGTCTAGTGAATAAATTCAAAGAGCAGGTAGGAGCTAGGTGTCTTGTAGCGATGCCTACTTATAGACTATTATGGGGGCATCACGGTTTTGAATACTGAACCTTTCGGCTGGTAGACACCCTAGTCCAGTGGTTAGGGTGCTGCCCTGACTTGACTCGTGTTCAGCTGTTCCAAGCTGAAAGTGGCTGCACCCTCATATACCCCTAAAGAGGAAGAAACAAACCATGATTTGTTAAAAGGGACCAGGCGTTTCCCAGATTAGTGAACCGATGCAGAAAGGTTCATTGGCCATCTTTTTCATTTTTGGTCAGATTCCGGCCAAGCTACCTTGACCCCACTTTTGACGTTGCCATTGGTTTGTCCATAGCAGACTTACAATTTCCTGTGTAATGGAAACCGGGGCATCAATCCCAGACAGACAATAACTCCGACCAACGCAACAGTGCGATGTACACCACCTTCCCCTGCTTGAGCTCGTGTTGCGTGCCGAGAATAAACCATCCGTTTGTACCGTGTCTGATTGAATTCAGATAGGACGAGTCAGTCACCGCGCTCTGCATCGCCGCTCCCCTTCCGTTCATGCCAGCCAAAGAGAGAGCGAGTGATGGATAGAGAGATACCGAGATAGAGGGAAGGGAGGAAGTCTCTCTATCTCCCCCTCGCTGTCTGCTCACTACTGATCACCAGAGATATCGGGCCTCCTCTGTGGCCTCCTTGACTTTGTTGCTGGCCGCTAGCTTGCAGACAGCAAGAAAAAAAAAGAAATCAGGCCCAGCCATCCACAATCAATGGACATGAAAGGCCGCAATGCCAGCTGCATCCAAGACCTATAGTGTGTGTATGTGTGTGTATTTGCATGTGCATGTGTGCATGCTTTTGTGCAGCTCTCTCTTTGTGTGTGTGTGTGTGTGTGTTGGTGTGTGTGTCTGTGTCTGTGTGCTAGATTTAAAGGTTTATTATAGGGTAATTGAGGGCCTTCGGCGTGGTGAGAAAGTCACACTCGTATTTCGCTCTTCCGCACACACTTGAGTACATCAATATTTTCGAACTTTAAAACCAAATCAATGTAGACCTGGACAGGAACTAATCCCAGCAGGCCTGTGCTTTGTCTACCCCCCCCCCCCCCCCCAGCCCTTCTTCCCTATCCACACCTCCCTCAGTTTTTCATTATTCAACATCAATGTGCCTCAGAGAGTATAAAAGGCTCACTATTAGATTAGCTTGGCGTCAGGAACGCGCACTGAGATAACCCTGCTAGCGCCTTGAAGACAAGGGCTGGTCACTGGGACATCATGTTTGCTGGTATCTGCTCTTAGCACAAGGGCATTTCCATTCCCTGACCTCGAACAATCAACATGACAGTGACAATAGAGCTGGCCCTCCAAAAAAAAGGACATTCAAATTACAAGATAGGCTAGCAGAGTCTTAGTTAGCAGTATAGATGTTTTTTGTGGATGAATTGTAGGAATTCTTTGGAATAATAATAGGAATTCTTTGGCTGAATTTCAGAATTTCTTTTGATGAATTCCCGTTATTCCAGCCCCTGAGCCTCCCTCTCTGTTTCCCTATCTTGGGCTCCCTGGACAGGGTTGGCCCTGCAGATAAGAGCCCACCATTTCCCGGTCTCTACCATTAGGTTATCCGCACACAGCTCAAAGCAGACGGTAGATTGTATCCTGCATCGGAGCTGTCAGTCTAAAGCCTAAAGATTCTACCCTCGCTTCCCACTCTTGTAATCTCAGCCTCCCTCCGCATATATCCGACGTCACTCTCATTGACCAGATACTTTGCCTTATTCCGTGCATTAATAGTTTAAGACACAATACCTAGATACATTTCATAAGCTGCCCTACTTAGACTTACAACCTCTCCCTCTCAACACGAACACACCCAAGTTGCTTGTTTCGTTCCATCCTTAGATTCTCATCAGCCCTCTCCAATAACTTACTGTACATGTTGTCCAAGTGTCCATCGCACCCCCACCACCCCACAACCCCCCTAACTAAATTTAACGACGCCTCAGAGAAAAATTACGCTGTCTTAACAACTCTTTCAATTTAATGACACATTACCTCTCCGAGTGCATTTAATAGGCTCTCTTTAACCACTTTGTGCACCGGCTAATATTTTCTAAATGAGTGTGCAAGGATGTCAAGTTGATGATATAAAGCGTTGTAAAACAGTTTCAAACATCCCCCAAACCACCGCCCCCCTGACACACACCAACACACACACACACACACACACACACACACACACACACACACACACACACACACACACACACACACACACACACACACACACACACACACACACACACACCCAAGATATCAAATAGTATAAAACAAGAGATTTCCCTGACGTGCCATCAGCTTCAAGTGTAATAAAAACAACACGGCTTTCATCAGTAAATGGAAGACAGGAGAGGAGATCAGGGGAAGATATGGATTGATGTGGACAGGCCATCAGGGCTACGGGAAGACAAAACGTCTCCGAGATGTGTTTAAAAGCCCTGGGTAGCGCTCACTCGCCGTCGATATGTGCGAGCGAGGAGGATAGCAGGGAGTCGGAAGGCTTTTGAATGTGATGAAGCCTGGCAGGAAATCAGTGAGAATTCTCGCCCAAACCGCCAACTTCTGCACCTGAGGTAATGGAATACGATGGGAAAACAAAAGCCGTCCCCAAAGCAGCTCAATTGGACCAATTTCCGGAAGCTGGGCCTCGCTGCTTGCGTTCCTGGCAGTTTGCAGGTGTGTTGTCGGGTTTGAACCACGAAGGCCTCGAGGAAACCTCGGACTGGGGAACGGAAACACGGCATCAATTTGGAATAACAAATAGATGCTAACAAGCCAACTTGGGTCAGTCCAGCATATCAGATTCCAGGACAACAGGCTTCTTATTGTTTTGTCCACCTCCATATTGGATAAATTAGTTGGTACAACAAGCGGTACACCGCCTCTCATTGTGTGGAACAATCTCTACACACAGCATTGGCTTCCAAGAGAAATGTTGTTTGGTTTGAATCTCAACACTACAGTGAAGTCATAAGGAATATTGGAGAGACGGTATGCTTATCTTTCAGTGTGTCCGGCATAATATTGATTCAGCTATGGGATCTATAAATCTTTTCACATTGTTTTTTGTGACTAAGCAGCGTATTATTATCATTTATCTGAATCAGCGATTGCGCTAGAAACAATTTAGCAATCAATGATTGCTAAATCGTCTGCCCATTCTGGGGCCTTCAGAGAAGAACATTGAACCTTGAATCCAGAGGATGGCTTTAGCTATTGTGTATTCGTCTCCCTATTTCCTAGTCTCTGACATCCAATGTCACAATTATTAATTGATAATAAATTAATCCACAAATTAACTATCTACTCATTATATAGTAACAATTGATATTTACAATCAAGAAAGCCCATCTACGCATGTTTACTGTTTATATTTTAAATCTAAACTCTACATTTACTAAAATACTGAATTGATGAACATTTTGCATTTTCTTTTTACTGGAGACACGGTATGACGAGGGATGAGAGGACAGTCGTCAATGCTGGCACCGAAGAATGCTAATATAAAGTTGAGCATTTTAAAGGGCATTTCGTTCAGAAGTTTAATTAAGCAAAGCAGTTTAATTCTGGAAACAGCTGTGAGAAATTCAGAGGCAGAAAGTGAAGGGTGGAGTAGAATGATTATTGGATAACCCAAGGGCTCAATAGAATGAAATGAATCAAAGGAAAATGGAAGCCTAGCTCAAAACAAGTGGAAGAAGTCTTTAGCGTAGCCATGGGTGTCATTAGCAAAACATAGGAAAAAACCTAACAAAAGTTGTCGCTAGTCATCCACTCTATTATTCAAAAGAAATGTAGTTTGGAAAGAAAACATTTTTTTTCAGGGTAATGTTATGGCAACAAACCTTTCTTCAGAACTGTGTTGCATGGGTTTTGAAATGCGTACCGGTGTTATTTATACTAGTGTACCATGTTTCCACCGTGAAAGCTAGGTTTCATAAGCACTCATAGGTTAGCAGTCACTCTTTTTCTGGTTTCTCAATTAAAGGCTGTACAGAAGGGTACAGTTTCAGTAAACACATGATACCCTGGAGGCCACGCCTTGCCTGTAATTACAGAAGCGTTAATGCTGCAAACAGCAGTCAACAGTGGATCAGCATGTCCTTTTCATGTCTCACAGACGCCGGGGAAACAACCAGACTGTTGTTGTAAACACTCTCCGACACAGCTTACTAACAGTGCAAGGGGGGAAAAAAAGGGGGTCTGTGACGCATGAGGGACAGCAGACGTACACTGTATGAGTCAATAACAGCCAATGAAACGTGGTCATTTCCTCGTGACATCACAGATGGGTCTATGAATCATCTGGTCATTCTATGGGGGTTCGCCAGTTCTGGACATGAATAAGGACACAGATGTTCAGTTTCTGGTAATCAAAAAATGGTAAGTATTTGATAAATTCAACAGATGAAGGATAAAAAAAAGACATCCCTCTCTATCTATCCATATACTGGGGGATTCAACATGCCGGTCTGATTTCTCTTTGAGAATGTGATAAAGATGTGATCTCCACACCCACCCAGCCAACAGTAGTAGATTAAGTGTCCCCAGGGCCATTTTACAGAGATTAGTTGGGTACACATTTATGCACACTGAGACATGGTGGGTGACATAAACCAATATATCTATCCATCTATCTCTCTATCAAGAGCGAGAGAGAATATATAAAGAGAGAGTGAAAAAAAAGTACAAAAGTCTAATAATATTCTAATATCTAATAGATTATCTAAACAAGTAGAACATTTTCTGACAGGAATATTCACGAGAATCATCCAATCAAACCACACTATCAAAGTCATTTTAAGTAAGACCACATTGTAATTTTTCATTGGCTTGCAATGAAAATCCTGGTCGTAACCAGTGCTGGGAAAAAGAAAATCCAATTGCACCCTGACATTTAGCATCCATTAAAGCGAGGAACGGAGACGAGTCTATTTGATCCTCCTTCAACAGCCTTCTCACATCATTACCCCGAGCAACTTATCCACCGCAAACACTCGCCTTGCATTAAAGCCTTCAAAGAAACTCCCCACTGGGCACCAGTCAACATTGACCCCCACCATGCCCGGAATGAAAAGCCATTTCAGGAAATCATAAAAGGGCTCTGCCATTATGTGACCATCGGTTGTAATAAAGCACACGTGAAAGGTCAGCATGTAGCTTCTGAATGGTTGACGCCAAGGGGGAGGAGGAGGAGGACAAACAGAAGATGAAGACATGAAAAACGGCAGGTTGACGACCCATTTGTGGTGGTAATTGCATGTCGCATTTCATCTCACACTTTTGTGTAGTTCATTTATTCATATATTTTTGTGTGTTTTATTGCTACAGATAACCTTTATTGGTAGAACATAAGAATAAGTGTGTTTTTTAAGAAATAATAAAACCCTTAAAGGTCTTGACCTTCCTCATATGTTGCGGGTCAAATTGAGCCATTTAAATCTTGAAAATCTAGGAAAAAATATTTAAAATAACTTTTTCAGAATGAAACTTCCTCCACTGGCCTTAATTAGCAGAAACTAAATTCAAAATAAAACAGTTGATGTCAGGCATTCTGACATGTTCGGGTCAATTTGAACCGGCAGTGAAAGTGGAGGCTAGAAGGGGTCTGAAGGGTCAGATTTTGACCATTTTATTCATTGCAAATGTGAGACATACTCCCTTCCACAATATTCCCACCCAATCTCACACACACACACACACACACACACACACACACACACACACACACACACACACACACACACACACACACACACACACACACACACACACACACACACACACACACACACACACACACACACACTTTCATGTTTAAAAATGACAAAATCTGCCTAATTCCTAGCCCATTTGCCTACTTGACTAATTAGAAGCTCATAAAGCTAATTCAGGGAGCTTAAAAACAAACACATACTTAACAACGGATGGGCCTAGTTTTCCCAAACGCATCTAGTGGAATGCAGTTATTTTGAATTTAGGAAACCCCAATCGGAATCCTCCAATGGGAGAGAGCAGACCAGTTATTAAACAACATTGCATCCAAAACCAAGTTAAGGAGGGTAGGGGGAGAGGGGGAGCAGTCAACCGGCTTTCCTAGTTGTTATCGATAATGACCACAGAAACCTTGAGAACACATTTACATGAAAAACCCATACAGGGCCAGGTAAACTAGCTAGCAGGCAATCACAGGCTCCCGTCAGTCCTGAATATTAATCCCTGATTCTACGCCTTCTTTCAGAGATAATTCTCGCCCATCATGGTAACGACAAATTCAGAGCTGCTCTCCTCCCAAGACTCAAACGTAAAACCTAAAATATAGAAAATTCAGATTTATTTTTCTGCAGCCTCAATGAATGAACATGACCGGTGCTACGGAGAGTTTGGTTACAAGTACGGCTGCGAGGGAAATTTCTTCCGGTCTGAATCAAGGCTCTCAGCGAGCCACCTCGGAAGATAAGTGTGCTTGATATTGCCGGGGTGTAGCAAGGTGATACGCAGGCAGGGTTTTTAAAAGAGTTACGTTGGGTTTTTTGAGTTGAGTTTGAGCGTTCACAAGATAAGGAGATCTCGGACAAGTGGACGAGAGGAGGTAGAGTGCAGCTACGCCATGCATGCCATCAGTTCAGAGTTCAAAACAAGTCAGGGAAGGACTAAGATAAAAAAAAATCGTGTTTGGGAATAATTGTGATATTTGTGTGCATGTGTGTGATATGTTAGACTTTGATGGATGTGTACGTGTTCTATTTTGGGTCTGCTGGCATCTCTTTGCAACAGACACACACAGACACACTCCACTACCATTTCAACACCATGTACGAAGGGATCATATGAACACTGCTACAGTAAGCAAGAAGTCAACTAACTTTCCAGTTCCATTCACCAGGAGCAGCACCCTAACATCACCACAATATTAATGGGAAAGTTTTCCCTGAGCCGGCTCACACTCGAGAGGCTAATTAAATCAGGTTTGAAGGCGGGAGTTTTGTCAAGAAAAGCGACCGGCATGTTTGCTCATGTGAAGCAGAGTAAACATGTTAAAAATCTGACGTGTGACGCCCATTAACCTAGAAGACCAAATCACTAGCAATCGCTTTAGCTCGCCTTGTATAGACAATAAAGCCCTGATTTAATTGCGTTTTCCAAAAGGCAGTCAGCTGAAAAACAAGCGTGAAAAAAAAACAGGGGAAAAAAAAAAATCGCCTTTTTTTCCCTGCATTGATTTTCTCACCGGGGTCGTTCCTGCGGTGCCTGCGTGAGGCGGTGTACACGAGACGACCTCCGACACCCAGACAAACCAACTGCCACGCACCTCAAGTCTTTTTCTTTCTCCGACAACACCGTCTATTGACGTTCTTATCTATACAGCGAGAACGATACAAGAGAAACTCAGGGCCTGCCTTTTGGTGATACCTCCTTTAGAACAGACCTTTTGGGGGCGGGTGTGTTTGTGTGTGTGTGGGGGGGGGGGGGGGATGGAACAGGGAGGTGGGGAAGCAATTATTATTACCGTTATCTGTCCTCCCCCTGCTCTGAATGGGAGAACAGGACGTCATTCCAGGACAGGGGAAGGGGTATGGGGGTGGTGTTATTGGCTTGAGCAAGGTCACACACACACACAGAGAAAAAAAACGAGAAGAGAGAGAGAGAGGAGAGAGAGAGAGAGAGATGAAGAGAGAGAGAGAGAGAGAGGAGAGAGAGAGAGAGAGAAGAGAGAGAGCGAGAGAGAGAGAGAAGAGAGAGAGAGAGAGAGAGAGAGAGAGGAGAGAGAGAGAGAGAGAGAGAGAGAGAGAGAGAGAGAGAGAGAGAGAGAGAGAGAGAGATAGAACTGCTGGGACAGCACGATGGGCTTTTATTTTGTTAGGTCAGGCAGTACAGTCGATTAAGCCTTCAGCTGAGAGGGGAACGCTATTGATTGTGTGTGTGGGGTTTTGGGAGAATAGCAGGACCACACTGCTTGTTGTTTGGGTTTGTTAATGGGACTGCCTGTTGTGTTGATGAGGAGATTGGGTTGCAAGGGGGTGGAGGGAGACTGAGGATGTGGTGTAGTTAGGGGGCAGCGAGGAGGAAGTGTACTGAGAAACTGGTGTTGTTAATAGGCCGAGGAGGAGGAGGTGGAGGAGGAGGAGGTGCAGTAAAGACGTGCTGTAGTTAGAAGGCAGTGAGGAGGAGGTGTAGTGAAGAGGTTTAAGGGAGGAGGTGGTGTAGTGAAGAGGTTTAACGGAGGAGGTGGTGTAGTGAAGAGGTTTAAGGGAGGAGGTGGTGTAGTGAAGAGGTTTAATGGGAGGAGGTGGTGTAGGACGGAGGTTTAGGGGAAGGCTGGTGTAGGGAGGAGGTTTAAGGGAGCAGCTGGTGTAGACAGGAGGTTTAGAGGGGAGGTGGAGCAGTGAGGAGTGAGGAGGATGTGGACTGACTAGCGATTGTGTCTTCCCTATACAGTTGACCTCCACCCATGATCCCCAGGGCGCGCCTGTCCAGTTGACGCTCGGCTCCCTTCAGCCTCTGTGTTCAGAAAGCTCTGGGAGTTTGTCTACGGTTTGAGATTGTTCTGACGTACGAGCCGCCTCCTCCTCCACCTCCCCCACTCATCGCAGCAGGTCATTGGAGAGGAGACTCGCTGAAAACAGTAGATCCCCCTGAATGCTACGCTCAGGCCATCTGTGCCAGATCTCAATCCGTATTGACAGACCGGTGATATGGAGAAGACCTCCGTCCTGGGAGCTGGGCTCTGTGTGTGTGTGTGTGTGTGTGTGTGTGTGTATATATGTGTGTGTGTGTGTGTGTGTGTATATATGTATGTGTGTGTGTGTGTGTGTGTGTGTGTGTGTGTGTGTGTGTGTGTGTGTGTGTGTGTGAAGTAGTGTGTGTGTGTGTGTGTGTGTGTTCAGTACTGTGTGTGTGTGTGTGTGTGTGTGTGTGTGTGTTCAGTAGTGTGCGTGTGTGTGTGTGTGTGTGTGTGTGTGTGTGTTCAGTAGTGTGTGTGTGTGTGTGTGTGTGTGTGTGTGTGTGTGTGTGTGTGTGTGTGTGTGTTCAGTAGTGTGTGTGTGTGTGTGTGTCTGTGTGTGTGTGTGTTCAGTACTGTGTGTGTGTGTGTGTTCAGTAGTGTGTGCGTGTGTGTCTTGTAGTGTGTCTGTGTGTTTGTGTGCGTGTGTGTGTGTGTGTGTGTGCGTGCGTGCGTGCGTGTGTGTACTGTGCCACTGTGCATGTGTATGTGTGTGTAAGTGCGTACGGTGCTCTAGGAGTGACTGGTCGGGGGGGGGGAAATTACAGGGTAATCCAACAACCCTCAAGCCGGTCAGGCAGAGGAAATGACTGTGTGCTTTGTAACCGCTGGTTTTATAAAGCACCAATTGTAGAGCAGGCTCAGTAGAAGAACCACTCCTTTTTGGCTCACTGTCACGCAGAGCTTGCTTTACTCTGTGCTGGGATTCAAATGTATACAGGGGGTGGCCGGTTTATAAGATACACCCTTGTATCCATGGGCAGCTAGGCTCCAGCAATATTGCTTCTCATTGTCCTGAGGTTCAGGGATCTGTTATTTTTCTATTATCGGACCGAAAGTGCTTCAATTAGTGGAGCCAGCCAGTGATTAACCTACGACGCCGTAATAAAAGTATACTGCTGCACTTACAATTTTATACCCGTCGTATTTCACCTTCGCTCCGGACTGGTTTCATTAATAAATACGATTTAAAGCCTTTTTTTTTCACAAATATATGGAACCGGACCAGTAGTTGCAATTTACATCATCTATTTAATAAAAAGGTTTTATTTGAGAGACACGTTCTCCTCCATGAAGGCCAATGGATCTAAATTATGTTCGCAAACAGTTTTTTCTCTGTCTGCTTCCCTGTCCATCCCATTATACTACCAAGCCAGTGCAATCCATGTGGGCAGTCATCTCGTACAAGTCTGCTCCATGTTCCTCCACATTAAAGGCCCTTCCTCGCTCCCTCACTCTCATCCTGTGCTGCACATCCCAAGTGTCTTCCTGGCGGTCTCCCTCGTGAGATGAACACACCTGGGAACCAGGATACGTCTATCTGAACACTCCCCTGTGTGAGGTCCCTATTAATAATTCCGCGCCCAGTAAGTCACCATGGGACCTGACGTCACCACACAGGGGAGCCCCGGACGCATGGGGGTGCCAGCAGCACCGGAGGTATATGGTTATACCGTCGATTCTGTCATGGGACCTCTTTCAGCGATTGACGACTTCTTTATGGGCAGGAGAATGGACCATTGGCCTCGGGGCGCGCGTGTGTGTGTGTGGTGGTTGGAGGGGGGGAGGGGATAGCATAAGTGCTGATGCGCGGCCTATTCAGCGGCCTCTCTTTTCGCCATCGCCTTGATCCATGTCCTTGATTTGTTCGTGCGGCGCTGGGGTAACATGGCTCGGAAGGGGGTGATGAATGGCCGGTCCATGCTGTGCAGACAGCAGCTGGGGGCTGGGAGGACAGAGAGGGATGGTGGTGTACGATGGTTGGGGGGGGGGGGACATAACAGTGTTATGTCACCTTGACCATTAAGGTGGTATATACTCCTCTCTCTGCCCCCTTGCCCCCTCCTTTCCTTCACACAGAGAGGGGGGAGAATCAATCTAGGGCCGTTTTACTGGGCCCACTCACGTGCGTTGTGCCCCGTTTAAGTGCAGTTCCTTATGATGATGTGATTGGAAAGACGTTTTATCCTTCACTATGGGGTGGAGGAGGAGGACATTGACAATGACCTTAAAGCTGTCTTTCCCTAGATTATTTCAGCTTTCCTGTCGTTGTTGAAGTGGCAACCAAAAGTGGAACTTGCCCCTCCTCCTTCTCGACAACAATAGGCCAATTCACCCGTGTGGCTGCCCGGCCCGAAGTCTGTTGGCCTTGGTCGGGGATAAAGGGTGCGGAGGGGATTCTCTCCTGACCACAAAGGGGCGCGCGGCGCTGCCTTTTGACAGCGTGGGATCGAATCGTCGCCGCAGAAAGGCCACGGCTCCAATTACATGCAGTCTGAGCTCCCTAAATGTCAAGCTATTCTGCATCGCCATTAGCATTCAACGGGCATTAGCCCCACTCCAGCCACATCTGTCACATTACTTTATGTGGCACCTCAACCATTTAAAACCATCACAGAGCACCCTCCCCCACTGCCTTCACCGACGCCGACGCCGAAGCCGCGGCTGTCACTAGCATTGGTGCGAGAGACTATTTATTAAAGACGGATCATTTTTGTGCCGTACTCTCAGTGGATGTTGCCACCCTGTAGATCCTCAATGATTTGCAGCATTGGAAACTCCCTGCCCTAGAATGCGTTCTGAATATAGAGGAGCCTCTTGTTTGCTGTCATCTACTGCTGCATGTTTTGATTTCGACGCTGGGTATTTGTGTCTGTGTGAGAAAGAGAGCCTAGTACTTGCAGATGTTTCCCCGCATAGATCAAGATGAGACTGCCGGGGTATAATAACAACACCATTAATCAAGGTTCCCCAATAGATCCTAATTCCACAGTATACATACCCACTGCTCCTGGCACTGGATTTGATTACTAATAGCAGAGGCACTTAAAGTGTGTCGGAAGGCCGGATCCCTTGAACAAAAGTATGTCATTTACCGGTGACTCATTTAGTTTTAGGTGAGAAAGCAATATTCAAAAGGTGTTAAGTGTTGGGCGTCTGTTTAGTCCATATTTACTGGGTACACTATTTAATTATTCAGCAGATGCCAAAAATGACTTGCATTGCATTCAGGTCATTAAAGGGGGCAGCCAGGGATTAGGCATCTTGCTCAGCGATCCCTACAGGTACAAACATTAGGGTTCAACTTCAGCTGGGAGTCCAACCGCCAAAACCACAGGACCCTCCTGTCCCCCTTGGTGAGTCTTCTCTACGCTTAATATCCATCATGGTGCACCGCAACAGCCGGGACCACATATCAGACCTGTAAATATTGTGAAAACTCACCGTGCGGCAGAAGCCCCCCAGAATTGACCCAGCCTCCCACGGTTCAAGGCATGTCTTCGGGCAGCTGGCGGAGAGAAGAGAAGCCTTAGCCGGGGTCCGCATGCCGAGAGGGGCAGCTGGAGAGGCCAGGTGTCTCCATCAGCATCAGAGCCAGAGCAGAACCTCTCCGACGGCTTCATTAGAGACGGGCCCGCTACCCTACCTGCTAAGGTCAAAGACATGCTAATGGTTCATGCTGCGATGCTCTCAGTCAGCGCGGCTCAATGCATCGTTTCACCTTGGCGGAAAGTTCGCCATGTTTAGTTTTTTTCCATCCCCCCCCCCCCCCCCCCATTCCCATGTAGATATTCAGCTATGGGAATCCACTGTAAGTAATGGACATGTACTTGCCAGAGTCGTTGTATTTTTCCACTTGTAAGTCTTTACTTGCAGCCCTCAGAATGTGAACCAAAGTGAAGCTTGAAATGTTGGCTGCCAAGTTAAGTTTATATTATAGAATAAGAATGGAAAAGGAAGGAAAATGGTATGGTTTTGCAGTAGTTACAGAGCTATTTTTGTTGTCTGTCTCCTCAAGAAAGTGAGAGCAAGCGGTCGATAACAGCAGTCGGGAGCAGCATTAGCAGTAGCGATAGAGCGTAGCTGTAGCAGTATAGCAATAAGAGTAAAAGTTGGCTTATGATTTAAAGATGCTCAAGACTCATTTTCACAGAGAGCCATTAAACAGTTCCTTTACAAATTAGACAGATAAAACTGTTACTATTATACTATTACTGCAAGCACAAAAAATATTCATTCACGATAAAAGAGAACTTATTCACACACTTCTGCTCGTTTCACTTTTCTCTCAGTTTAATTTAAACAGATGCCCAGTAGGCCATGCAGGCTGGATATTACCACAGTGAGGAATTATGATGATTTTCTTCAGGTTTTAATGTAACACTGCATGTGTCTGCAAGTGTGAATGTTTTCTGTGTCTATGAAATAATGTAATTAAGTACAAAACATATCATTTGATTTTGATTGATACAATTATTGTTATTATTGTTATTTCAGGGAACATAATTTCTACTCGTTAATTGACATTTCAAAGAAAATATTTTGAAACCAACATGCAAGTGGATAACTCAACTTAAATAATATCTTTCATGTTATTGCCATCCACGGGTCTACCTCCTTGCCTAAAGCCTGGAACACTAGATCAGAAGATAAGTTACTCCTTAGCTAACATTATTTGCCCAAGTTTTGCCTTGTTACAGCACAGTCTACTACAGACAACATCACACGTCTTCCTCTGTATCCCAAACACACGAATTCCTGCCTTGGACTTCACATGACGCCACAGTTTTACATAATATGATTCTCTCTGAAGCTCTGACAGCCTTCAGGGCATGCCTCCTCCTCCTCATCAGCCACATCTACTGTCAGTCTGAGCTTCAATCACTTGTTGATTCCTTTTCAACGCCGGAAAAAAATGCCTGCTTTTTCAATGTTGTGCGAATTGTGCTTTCATCCTGGCCAATTTTAGCTTGTCATTCAGCCTGGCAGCTGTTTTTGTGCGAGGTACTTTTGTAGTCACGCTTGTCATATCCCCCTGATCGCCGCTGATTGGTGGGAGGAGACACACAGCTTGCCAGTCTGTAACTGTCTACGGTGCATTTTGATACGCTAATGCCTGCATCCGTCCTGAAAGCCGTCGTAAATGTGGAAAACGGGGGAGATTACGTACCCTGCTATTTATGCCATTTCTAAACAGCACCGGGCATAGTGCTGCACTCGGTTGTTGCTGAGCGTCTTGGAAGTAGGCAACCTTAAGAGGAAAAGCTTTTGATCATTCAAATCTCAGTAATACTGTTTGTATAACATAAGTGCAACTGACTCTAACTTGGTGGTTTGGAAAATGTTTTTCACCTGCAGTATGGAAAATATGTGGCTTCCCTTCAGTGAAACTGGATTTAGATTGATGGCTGTATTTAGTATAAGGTCCTTTCTAAAAATGTTCTATGATTGAAGTTTGCTGGTATATCGTTAAACACTTCCTAGTTTCTCAATCCCCCCCTGCATTCATTGTGACGTTTCTAAATTGCCCATGTTGTCTCTCCCATCTTTGTGGAAATGGTAGTCAGTTTGTCCATTATATCTTTCGGCATCAATATAAAGTATACTTTACAGTTTTCCCTTAACCCATCAGTTTTAGATATTCATTTG
This sequence comes from Melanogrammus aeglefinus, assembly GCA_900291075.1. Taxonomy (NCBI): domain Eukaryota; kingdom Metazoa; phylum Chordata; class Actinopteri; order Gadiformes; family Gadidae; genus Melanogrammus; species Melanogrammus aeglefinus. The sequence goes on from OLKM01000011.1 coordinate 613,664, forward strand.
AACCCTTATATGTTTGACCTCAGTGCCTTTATCTGGGCTTGTTCCTTATGCTCGTACCATAGACTGTAAAAAATATTGAAAAAGCGTCTGTGACGTCACCCATAGATTTCTGAAGAACGGTTATGAAGCCGTTTATGGGGGGTATGGGCGGCGCCATTTTGGGAAATCTTGGGAAATCCTAACCCCGCCCACATTCTGGCCAATCCATATATGGGTAAAAGGGCGGGCTTTGTGTGAGACTGAGCCGGCCGATGGACCCGCCTCTTCAGTCAAGCAGCCTCATCTAGAATCTAACGTTTTCACTAACGTTACATTTCTTTAAGTTAACTGAATGTTTATGTGTCATCATTTTCAACAATAGGCAAATTAGTTAATAACTTCCTTAATGTTACACTTACCTGGGAATTTCCGATAGTAAGCCACAGTTTGCGGTAGGTTTAAACCTATTAGACATTCTCTGGTTAAACTCTACCTCAGACGCTAATTTGTCTGAGGCGATTTATGCTAACGTTACTGTATCCATTAACATTGAAGCTAAAAAGTGCAAACGTTTACATCTAGAAGCTACGTGAAATAGTAGTGGAATGTCACTTACCGGAAAAACTGGAATGATGTCCTCCTCTTACAGTGTCGGTTAGTACAGTTAATAGCAGAGCAGCCCATTGTATATCAAATATTTCAATAAAAATGTTCAGAAAGGATACGGTGGTTGTGTGGTGTGTATGATCAGGATCACGGCCGAGACGTCAAATGCTGAGGAATTCCATTCAGCTGGCAACGTCAACCTCGATATTGGTCAGCCGTCAATCAAGTTGACCAACGCCTTAATTATTCATGGATTTTTATATCTAAATGTGAGCTAAACTAATGAGTTAGAAAAAAATTCACCCCCCTCACAGTTGTCAGGTACTGGGACACTACCGAAAAGTACAATAAAAGTCCATGGGACCAGGCTTTAAAAACATGTATTCACATCGTGAAAACTGACATTTTAACATAGGAGTCTATGGACATTTGCTCGCTTTTGGGACCAGTCCCTAGCGGATTTTCGATGTATTGCAGTTTTTCGAACTTCCGGGTAGGCTTCATTGTTCAGATTAGAATGTTGCCGCTTGGCTCGTACGTGACTCCACAAGTAACAGGTGATCTCTCGCTGAAAGGAGTCAGCGGTGTTGCCCCACAACCCCCCTGGTCCTCCCTCTCCCCTTCTTTCAACACCGCGGGTGCAGAATAAGTCACTTAAGTTATTTAGCTGGGAAAATGGCTCAGCTTGTGACAGATCCCCCTAATATTTGTCCCCCCAAACTCTTGCCTCGTTTATATGGTTCGGTATTTAGGGGATTTCGTGCTAAAATCAGTTATTGCAACCTAGACCGAGTGCCTGCCCTGGTGTTGCCCGGTACAGAACAAATCCCCTGACACATGCTTGTGGGCACGCACAGGGTCTTACATCCATCTACACACTACAACGACGTCTTGGGTTGTGCCTTTTTTTAAAACTGGCTCGTCTCCAAGAAATCTATGATTTCAAAGGACTGTCAAGGTCCTCGAGAAGTTCTGGTCAGTGTAGGGACTCGCAGTCTCCCTGTGTGTCTTTCTTCGTAATGGACTGCCTTTTCCTAGCATTTCTATAGTGCCTTTGTATGGCACCCAGTCATAACATGGCTGGACTGCTGCCTCATTCTGACCCATATCTTCTGGTCAGTGAGTTTAAATGGGTTGCCCAAGGGCACCTTAACAGTCGATGCTAGCGGGAGCTTGGTGAAGTGGGTTTCCATCTATAAACGTTTTGATTGTTTCCTTTACTCTTTGAGCTACTCTCCACCAAACAAATACCACTATCTTGGATGTGAATCAGCTTTTATCTTGCAGACATAGAGTTCCTTATGCTATAATCAGGTATAAACAACAAGTAAAAACAACAAGCAAGGAACGCACAGAAATGAAGAAGCATGAAGAATCTTCAAATACAATCTCTGAAATCAATTATGTTTTTTTGGCTGCA
>OLKM01000011.1:620668-702860 GCA_900291075.1 Melanogrammus aeglefinus
TTGCAATTCAACATAAGAGACGGTGCGTCGCACTTCCCACACAGGAGTAGGCGAGACCATTAAGCTGCTCCACGCCGCGAGGAGGGGGAAATCAAACCGTACGCTCGCTTGTTATGATCCTCCGTCGGCCCGTTTAACCCCTGAAAGGTCGGTCACTAATGAAGAAGAGCAGAGGGCCTGTTGACCTCATGCGCTCAAAGAAGACATCAAAAATGCCCGAGGAGGAGGTGCCACTCGTCGTTTGGAGTAGCTTGACCCCTCAGTCCAACCTATCGCTGAGAGAGGAGTGAATAAAAATGCCTGTGGGATCACTGACTCAGATTAAAAACTCAGTCTTCTTCTTTCTCTCCCTCATCTCCTTCTCCTCCCCCTCCTCCAGGAACATTTCAGGCAGTGGGCGGATAAGTGTAGGGTACGAAGGAGATGTAATAGGCTTGTATTGGCTTTTCATCTGTGCCGTGGTGGTGGGTGAGTGGGTGGGGGAGGGTTGTCAAGCTATACGTTCTCCTGTCACACAAACACTGAGGACAGGAGTCGGGTTTTAAGTACCCCCCCCCCCCCCCCTCTCTATCCACCTGTTTCACAATTTCTCTTTAGATGTGAAGAGAGACAGAATGAAAGTCTCAAAAGAAAAACCCTCTGGGGAAATGACCTAGCAAGAACTAGGACTTCCAGATAGTTACGTTTAGTGGAGCGTAGGCAGAAATTAGGAAATTAATATATTTTAAAAGGTCCCCTGAGATTACTAGCTTCAGGTTTTCTCATCCCAGAGTACATGCACATTTGAAGGGAACCAGTGGGGGGGGGGGGGGGGGGGGGGGGGGGGGGGGAATGCGAAATATTCAGCGGTCTTCTTTGAAATATATTAGCATATATGAACCACGATGGTCCGATTTGACTCAATCCATTGAAGAGGAATATGGATGGCAGGTGGAGTTGATCTGAAAGAATTGGCCTACGGGTTTAGTGAGATATGTAAAACGGTTGATGAGAAAAATGTGTTTGTTACACAAAAACAGATAACAGATATCCATTGAAGGCCTCTACTGTTTGCTCTTCTGCAGGTTGTTCGTTGGTCAAAAACGTGTTCCGAGAGGAAAAGAATGGTGGACTATAAGAAATATTTGTTTAGAAATCCACAAAAATTAATCCAGACAGTAGTATTAACAGAAGACTAACACTGGCGTAGTCATGGCTATAAGAAAAACATTACAAATATAATTGTATTGACTCAGTGACATACTTCCTGCATACACTGGCCTAATGCGTATAACTTGGTGCGGTTTCCATTTTCCTATACTTCCCAAACAGCGATCATATCTGACAATTCTAATGAAATGCTTCACTGGCGCTCTATGGCTGTGGATCGCTGCAGTGTTTATAACGTTGCGACAGGAGCAAGACAATCGCCTAAGCCCCTTCCCAGTTACTCAGCAATACGTCTATGAAAAGATAAAGGATATTACCATCATTGTGGTATTAATCGATTTTTGCTCTGTATCCTTCCTGACACAAGTCAGGAAATATACTTAAATATTACTATGGTTCAAAAAAATTTGAAGGCAAAGGATGTTTAAGGGGGCCATAATGTCTAAGTTAACCATGATTTCCATAGCTACACATTTATATAAAGTAACAGGAGTACGATTACTACTGGTAATAGGCGTTTGGCAGTCTTCACATTAGCTCTCTCATTAGCTCTCCCATACATTCCTCTTCACAAACTATACTGCTGTTGTGACACCGTTTAACACCATGAAATAGTATTTCCTTTGATTTTGACTACAGTGCCGTCGCAGGAGACACGGTTAAATCAATATATAATAATTATGCCAAAAGTACAGGTTTTAGAACACAACTGGATATATTTAAATAGTACCCCTTGCATTGATGTATTAACCTGTGCGGTATTATAATTTTATAAACATGGAAGCCAAACACTTTTCATGTATGATGTTTGTCTTTTATATTATAATGAGCATTATTGTCAAATCCTAATAATAATAAACTAGGGAACTCATTAACAGCTTCAGGCATTGCCCATTATGGAAAACAAACCCCAAACAGCGTCTCTCCATCTGAATGAGTGTCTGCTGGCTTAGATACAAATCCCTGACGTGCTCAGCGGCCACCGCTTGTTGACTGCAGAAGTCCATCCATTGGAATGGATATTAGCTTAATACCCGAGACACTTGAAAGACTTGGCAGGCACGGAGGAATGGGTGCCATCAGAGGCAAGGCCTGCCTCCTGAGCAAAGACGCAAGACGTAATGTGAGCCTGTGTCTGTGTGCGTGCGTGTCTGTGCGTGCGGTTCTGTATATGGAGGTCCCATGAAGGGATTAGGTTTGGGGGGGGGGGGGGGGGAGGGGGAAGGCTTTCTTTTGGTGTAATGAAACCCCCGTGTCCCTCAGAAAGTGGGCTTCCTGGACAAACCACTGTGCAGCTGGAGGAAAGGGGAGGAAGTGGGAAGGGGTGGGAAAAACAAACAAGAGAGGAGAGAGAGAGAGAGTGAGAGAGAGCAAAGGACCAGAAAGGAGGGAGGCTGACTGACAAACAAACCTGGGGGAAGCCTGTGCAGGGCGACTGAAGGGTATAGGGCTCATCCTGCAGTCTGCCAGCCTTATTGTTTAGGTCCTTGACCAAACACAACGTGCCATGTTCGGAGATACTCGATATTCACGAGTGCAATCATTGTTTTTTCCCGCCTGCTAATGAGAGATAAGTTCCTCCTCGCTCACTTACTGCTCTCCGACGGGCCCGCCCCCGTCCACACAAGCGCTCGTACGAGAACGTGCGTCAATGCAACGAGGAAAAAACGAGCGCGCTCACGACTGCGCTCGTTCCCAAACAGAGCGTCTAATTCCGGGTGAAAATTTAGCACAGCGTGATGAGGATGATGATGAGATGATGATAATGTTGAGGATGACGACAATAGATGACAAATTAGCGACCCCCACTGTAAAAATGTGTTTTAAAAAAAACAACAGCTGTTGGATATAATGTGCCAGATAATAAAAAGCCTTCGGGCTGTGGAACGCCGTGGGTTGCCCGGGTCTATGTTCTTTCCACCAGGCGGAGGAGCTGCTCCTGTTGCGCAGGAATCTAAGGTTCTATTAGCTTCCAGTCCACCTTTGCATGCTTAATTGGGGGAATTAAGTGGGAGGTACGTGACCCGGGCAAGCGAGCTAAATGCTGAACAAGCTAATAATTGGTCTACATCTTGAGAACCATACATTTTTTCAAACCCGCCCCATGGAGCTAAGCACATCGACTTAGCCCAAACATTGAGTCTATAAATAAAACATGCAGCATTCAACTGATATCTGAACGTGGTAATTGTATATTGATTGATTTTCCGCTTTAAATAACAATTCAAATTCAGCCAGACTGAACCCTTGACTCGGATGGACAAAAGCCCAAAGTTGGTTCAATAAAGCCTTAGGAAAGACAAGACCAAGAGCGCTTAACGTTAATTAGTTCCCTGTGAATATTGGATCACATTATATTTAATGTCACTGTTCCACTTGAGGCCAATTACAAAGTGCCAGCGAGCATGGGGGAGTGTTCACAGTTCAGGGCTAAAGAGCAACCTGTCAACCGGCCGGGGCCGGGGACCCCAAAGGCTGTGAGGATGAAATTCGTAAATGTACTGATGATATGGTAGAGTCCCTCTTTATAACGGACAACCTAACCCATTCTGCAATAGGAGCAGGGATTTCATCCAAATGTCTGAGGTTCTATTCCAGGCTGTTCTCCAAGCATCCAGGCTGTTTTTTTGCAACAAAAAAAAAGAAAAAAGGGAAGCAAATCAGATGCATGACCTCAGAAAACACAAATCATCAACGGGGGTCAAACTCAGTCGCCTGAACCCCTAAATGCTAATTCTCCATCGCAATGAGATCACCGTTCCCCGCGAGGAACCTTGATTGAATCCCGCCGATGTTCCGCTTGTCGGGAGGATGGGAAGAAGACGATGGAGGCCAGCAAGTTGTACACAGCTCTGCCTGAATTACACGGGCCTTCTGGAATGGCTAACCCTAACCATGTGTGTTTGTCTGCCGAGTGCCCTCCACTGTGCGGACACGAACAAATGAGATCCAGAAGTTACCTCTCACAACAGGAATGTCAGGGAAGTGGTCCCTCCCCCCCCGCTCCCACGAGAAGGATTATCAAGGTAGGAAGACGGGGAGGAGAAAAGGGAGGGAGAGCTCAGAGGAGGTGGGGGTGTCGGCTGGCTATCAGTTTCTCCATTCCAGTTCACTAGGTACCCGTCTGTCAGCTCCCCGCTTCAGCTTGGATAAACAGCCATTAAATCCAGGCACTCAGTGCGGATGGACTGCCTGATCTAAGCCCCGCTTGAAACTGTCCATCTTTAAACCCCCTCCCACACACACAGCCCAACCCCCTGCCATCGATCGCTGGGGGTTTTTTTTCTCAGAGAGAGAGAGAGATGGGGGGGGAAAAAAGCGAAGAGCAAGAAAATACTTTTCTTCCTACTTCCCCAGAAATATATATCACCGTCAGACAGATACCGCACCAAGTCTTATCTCAACGGGAGCGATTGAAATATGGTAAAGGAGCCGCGATGCTCTTTGCATGCGCCCATAAACCATGATCTGTGCCAATATCCTGCACCGCCAAGATTTCCTTCTTCTTCTTGTTTTTTTTTGCTTCATGAATGCCTTTGTATACCGTTATCTGAAAAGGGCTTCTGGTGCCACGCGGTGTTCAGAGCCAGACAAACAGCATGCTTACAGGGCTGGCAGGCCGTGAATGATTAGGTCTTTCTGGTCCACTGCCTGTTTTAAGCACCCGCCTTGTTTACGTCCCAAACATACGAACGCCTGCTATCTTTCCACTTACTTGTATTTATTTGTTGTGGAATATTACATTCTCACTGCACATCAAAAATGCAAGAATGCAGACTAGGATGATATCGCAAGGACTTGTGAGGTATGAATTAAATTATGTATTCATGAGGGGCCGGCGTTGGAGGAGGAATTCAAGACAGCAGCGGCAGTATTTATAGGACGGATCGTCGATTTTATTGCCAAGGACTTCATGGTAAGTTTCTCACAGCGATCTCTATTCGTAGCCGCAACGCTTTCTTCTTCCTCCCCTCCACCAAAAAATCTATTTGTCTCTCTTCCTCTGGCAACAGCCAAATAAATGCATGTGCTTCGACAGCGGCAGAGGCAGTTTGTTTAATAAAATCACCTAACCAACGCTACCCACACTGCCGCTGTCCTCAGCTGACTGCTGTGGGTAAAACAAACACACACACATGGACACACACACACACACACACACACGTACGCACAACACAACAGCAAAATAGAGAGGCAGAGAGACAGAAAGGGAGAGAGGCAGAGAGAGTGGAGCGAAAGAGACGGAGAGACAGAGAAAGGACTGAAAGAGAGGGTGGTGTGGGAGAGAGGGGGGGAGAGGAAAGAAAGGAAAAAGATAAAGATAAAGAGGATGAGAGGGAGAGAGGGGTTGCGGGCGGGCGGGCAGGCGGGCGGCGGGCGGGCGGGCGGGCGGGCGAGAGAGAGGGAGGGAGGGAGGGAGATAAAGGCACAGAGAGATTGAGAGGATGGGGGGAGGGAGAGGACAGATAGGAGGGGAGAAGAGCGATGGAGAGAGAGACACTCGACACGACTTGGGAACCATTTCACAATTCAACGGTGCGCATTTTATCTACTGCTGCTGCAGTCTCCGACCTGTAGCTTTCCGGCCGCTTTTCCATACGGTTACCCTCTGCGCTCGGTGAGCTAATAAAGCCAGCACTGTGTGGCGGGGAACAGTAGACGAACCGAGCAAGAGGTTCATGAAATGGAAACAAGCAGATGAAGGATAGCGGGCAATCACACGAGACCCAAAATGAGGATCTAATACATTCTGGGGAGACAAAGGGATGTGGGTGTGAGGCTGCCCACAGCTCATTGCCATGCGTCGGAGGCTGTCGTTGTCGTTCACCATCAGCAGGAGGAGGAGGAGGAGGAGGAGGAGGAGGAGAGAGGAGGAGGAGGAGAGAGGAGGAGGAGGAGGAGGAGGAGGAGGAGGGGAGGAGGAGGAGGAGGAGGAGGAGGAGGAGGCAGGGGGAGGAGGGGAGGGAGGAAAGGAGGCCTTGCCGAGAGACTCTGCAGAGGCACGCCGGCAAGGGCAGATCAGCCGCGGAGGAGAGGGGAGGGAGGAGAGATTGATGAGGAGGGGGAGAGGAGAGGAGTGGAGCGGACGGTGGAGTTTAACAGGTGGTGCAACAGTGCCACCATGTGAGAAGCGGGGGGGCCCTCATGCGTGGATCAGCTCTGCACTTGCTCCCTCGCTGTGACACTGTCCTCCCCCCCTCCCCCACAGTGAGCTTACCTCCCCCCCACTCTCCTCCTTTCCGTCTCGGTATCTTTCGTCCGCCTAAAATACTTTTAAGTATCCATCTCTAATCTGGTTTATTTGTTTAACCCCAGCTTTTGATGGGGTGAGCGTCCTCGTGCACTGGCTCGCACAATCCCTGAAGCATCCCTAGCCTCCCCCCCCCACCCACCCTCCTGTCTCCATCCCGTCAGTCGGATATTGATTATTCAGGTCTAGCTCCCTGCACCGCCTTGATCATCGCCCCCCTCCCCCACCCATCACCCAGCGGCCGCAGGGGTCAAAGCCAGGGTGAACATTGGTAAGGCTCATCAGTTAACCCAACGCATGCCAGCTCGGGTGGCCAGCCGGTCAGACTGGGGGGAGGGCGAGAGAAAGGTATGTATGGTTCTAACGGGGTGCTGTTCAAAGAGCACAGAGAGAGAGAGAGAGAGAGAGAGAGAGAGAGAGAGAGAGAGAGAGAGAGAGAGAGAGAGAGAGAGAAGAGAAGAGAGAGAGAGGAGAGGAGAGAGAGAGAGAGAGAGAGAGAGAGAGAGAGAGAGAGAGAGAGAGAGAGAGAGAGAGAGAGAGAGAGAGAGAGAGAGAGAGAACGGAGTGGGGAGGAAGCAAAGAGTATCACTAATGTTATTCAGAGCTCGCTGACCTTTCTGCTGGCATGTTTGCTGGCTTCTTTGAAAAGGGCAATCATGGTAAAAAAAAAAAAAAAGGAAAAAAAAAAGGGGTGCAGGAAAAGGCTGCGTCACACAGACAGGATGCAGGCAGGTTTAAAAATGCCAACGGCGTTCCTGCTGCATGTTAATCTGAAGGGAACACCGCTACACATTTTCTCAGTGAGCACCCACTCTAGATATGGTGCATGAAAAAAGGTCAACACTGAAAGCGCATAAAAACAGGAATGATTCATCATTAGGTCGTCATGTTGTACAAATCAAGCCATGCATGAATGCAAATAGTGTGTCAATTATTTAAATGCTAAATTAAAGAGGGGCTTCTGGCCTGATTTTGATATTGCATGTACATGTTATATGTTACACTGCGTGTGACGTGATTGTAATTTATTGCAGGTAAATAACAGTAACAAGTGATATGACTGTAGCAATTTGACTGTAGCAATATGACTGTGGAGATAATACTATCGGGTATGACTGTAGCTAAATGACTTTAACTGCCAAAATAACTGTAACTCAAGCAGCAGAAACTCAAAGACAGACAAAGAACAAAAAAAAAATCTTGGTTATGTGTTCATTCAACACTGAACTATTTCATGAAAAGCAAGATATTTTTGTGAGGACAATGTCAAACATTTCAGTGTGGATCACAAAAGGCGAGGCTAAAGAGATAAGCTCTGTTTTCCTGGAATCTGAGTACTGCCTGGAGGTGGTGGTTATCACAGGGTGATCTTTAGTGAACTCCTTCAAACAAACGTTGAATTATTACTAGTCAAGGCCTCTGCACTGTGAAATAATTCCTATCCACAGTTAGTGACGACAGCTGTTTGACTAGTAAGCCTTGCAAAGCAAACACAAGCACCTTGTATTCAGACCAAATAAACAGAAGCAATCGGAACATTTCAGTTCACCTGGACCCTGATGTTAGCTAAGCAGTCTTTGCAGTCATTTCACCTTGCTAACCGTTGGACCGGTAGCTTTACATTTGTTCGATTTGCTACCTACCTCTAGGCATCCTTGATGATCCAAGATGCCTAAACCCTAAGTCGCTTTGGATCAAAGAGTCTAAATAGTGAATATATTTCGGAGAGAGGATTCACAAGACAGACTGCTGCAGCCTGCATTCTGCCCCGGGCGATGTTACGTGATGTGTTTAAGATGTAGTCACCCCCAAAGCCACTGCACTTGCCAAGTTAAACCCACATTTTGACTCAAGTATCTGAGAATGTTTGGCTTGATAAATCTTGGCAGTCAGATGGAAGAATTTAAAAAATAAATGCTATCATTACTGGCCACACCAAATAACGTTACACCCCCATGGTCCAAAACCGTGCGTAGGAATACGCTAGCAACACCATGGTGCAGCAGTCAGTAGCCGGCAGGATTGAAATGGACATTTTATAAATGTATCCCTTCCAGTTTGATGTTCGGTCCGCTGGAGGAAGCCGTGGGCGTCTGCTCTCAACACGAACGCCTAAAAGATTCCTCTTCTTTGACTCTGAGATGAAAATTCCCTCCTTGAAGTCTCAGTTTGACCACGCTGTGCTCAAAGGTTACGTTACACCTATGATCACCGGTGTCAGCGGATGTCATTAACACAGCGTCCGCCAACAGGCCGAGCTCCCTCCTAATGATGTGACAAATTCACAGAGAACACATCAGTGTGTGTGTGTGTGTGTGCGTGTGTGTGCAAGTGTGTGTGTTTCAGCATGTCAACAGCTTTGTTCCAAAAAGTCATCCATGTGATATTAATTCAGCCCAGGAGTGTATAGATCGAACTGAGACAAGATCAAAGAAACTCTCTCTCTCCCTCTCCCTCTCTCTCTCCCTCCAGTGGGCAAGGGGAGAGGAAGAGAGGAGGAGGAGGAGGAGGGAGGAAGGGGAAGAACAAAACAAGTCTCGCTGGATCACGGGGGGAAATGTTCTCTGTAAATCGCGTTAGAGACGGGGGGAGCCACAGCGCTGGAGAAGATCATCTCTAATGTGCTCTTCAATGAGAGGGAAAAATGTTTGTCTCCCGTGATTGAAACTCGCTGTGCAAATTACATCCCAATCAGTTCACCAGCATGGGGCTCAGTGCTGATGAAAAGTGGCGCAGGGACAGGATTCAATTAACGCCCTTAGATTGACATGATCGGGAACATGCCATGGGTTTTGGACTAGTTTCTTATCCCCGGCTCAACGCGGACCGGCGTCCCAGCAGCACGCTGAAATGAAACTACACGGGCGTGAGGTCAACGGGAGATACATGAATTGTTAATGTTTGAGTGGTGTGCAGCTAGTTGCATGGGAGATACGAACGTGGGTAATGTATTCTGGTAAACTCAACAGAAGGCAATTATGCCGAGTTAGTGCGTTTATGTTTCACCTTCTTTTTTTCCCTCATGAATTACCACATTTGATTTTAACCGCTGCATTTGCATAACAGGAGATTACAGTGCGTGAGTAATGCCTGCTAGCCATGTATTAGCTTATGAGTTTCTTATGAACCACCAAAGGATTTTCTACTCTACCATATCAACAAACTAATACGCGTGCATCTACAGAAACAGTAAAGACAGGCAGACGAATACACACACATAAATCCAGACAAATAGACAGCAACCCAGAGAAAACACAAGCGTGCACACTTCATTTGTATCATTTGTCATGTGAACATTGTGGCCAATGTGTAGCGACAAAACTGCGCCATTGGCAATCAGTCATTGTCTTCCCATGTCTAATGAGGGCCCTTCATCTGTTGGTTTGTGGTGTGTTTCCTTTCCAGCTTCAACATGCTAATTATGCTAATCCGCTTAATTAATCAACTTGTGAAACAAACGGAGGATCGTCTCTCAGTGCACGAGGACGCTCTTAGGCATCTTTGAAGGGGCAATTTGACTGCCTAATGGTATTGATTTAAAAGTTCCGCTTTAATACCCTGATTGATTGGTTTGGTCGGTTGTTTGGCGTATCGTCGGGGTATCCACCGGTTAGCCAGCGAAACATGCTGATTGGACATAATTGCTGGCAAAGTCTTCTGCTCGTCACGAGACACACACAAACTGCATCACAGGTATTTGATCTGAGCCCCATTTCACGCCTCTCTAGTGATCAAACTGCTCCACCGAAGCATTTCCCTATGCAGCCTAGTTCGTCACCTATTGACTTCTTGGTTTGTCCAAATTACACCGATCTTACAAACACACACACACACACCCTTTAACCTCCAAGGGCTCTACGGAGACATCAGCTTTGCTATCCACAGACAGGTGTGTGCGGTTTGATTAAAGCCCAAACCCAATGAGTGAGTCCCGATAGTTTATCCGGCTGGGTCCTAAATACTAGAGCAGTTTAACCACCATCCCTCCTTCTTTATATACACCCACAGATTCTTCCTACCCTCCAGTACACACACACACGCACACGCACGCGCACACACACACACACACAGCTGTGATGTGCTCCTGTTCCTCGAGGCTCAAAGAGCTGAGTTTCTAGCTCCAGAAATAAACTGTTTTATATGAACTGGAGCCAGGCTGACTTTATTTTTGTGGATCACTACACAACAGAGACAGTTTGATTTATACATTCGCTTTTCAGCAAGCTCCAGCCCGTTCCAATGTGGCATTGCTTTAGAACTCACAAAACCATGATAAATGCCCTTTTAAACAATGCGAAGCCGACGGTATAGTTAAACGTGTCTTCAGATAATTAATCATCCCTCAGATTGGGTTTCAAATGCCAGCCAAACTTTTTTCTTATTGAAGAAGGTACAGCTGTTTCAACCGCACCGGTGAATATACCCTTACTCCCATGTAGGAAATAAATATATAATAAATATTACCTTTTAGGAAAATGTTGATGTTCCTGACAGACGACAGTGCTCTCACTGAAAAATGTATACAATTTACTTTCTTATTAAAGGGAAATATAGAAATCCAAATAGTGCGAAACAGAGTTTTGGTTACAAAAAGTATCTGTAAAGCTAGCTTCCATTTTGATGTCAAATATCGAAAAAAAGGACAATACCCAACTACTAAATATCTCCCATCAATACCAGCCAAAACAACAAGAACCGAAATGAACCCCAGACCAGGCCACTGGCTCCAGCCCTGGTTATTAATAAGATCCACTTTTCATCAATCTGTTGATCTTTGGTCGTTTGCGTCATCCCAGCTAGAAGCCAGGGGGGAAAGTAGGCCGGCCTCATCAGGCCTGATAGACGAGGCCCAATAGAGCCGTCATGTCTCGTTTGGACTTATTTGCCCTTCGTTGTGTTTGTTTATGTTCCATCTCGCTGTCGGTCTGGGAATGACGCGCGGATCGCTGGGAATAATACATTTCATTGCTTTCACTCTTGACCGCCCGCCCGCCCGCCCGCCCCCGCGCGACTCAGCCCTCCGCCCATGCAGTATGAATAAAATAGATCAAATGATTCTCTCTTCATCTCTCATGACCGTCTTGACATGGAGCAATGTTTTACAGAGACGGCTGCGGCTGACACGGGCATCCACAGACATGATTCTTCTGATGTTGCATGTGCGGGAGAGCGTGCGTGCGTGTGTGTGTGTGTGTTTGTGTGTACACACTCTTGAGTCCCTTCCAAGTATTATGAGTGTGGGATGTGTAATAACATGCAATCAGCTGCCATGGGAACGGGGTGATTGGGCTGATGGTGATGGCACAGAGCCGAGAGCCGAACACTGAACAAGTCTTATCAGTAGCGACACAACAACACCACAACAACTCTCTCAGAAATCCCTCGGAACTAATTTAATAAATACGGCTGAGCAACACAATGAGGCAATGAGGCAAATAGCAAACATATGTCTGCTATATAGATCTATTTGTATGACCACGTGTTCACACACAGACACACACAAAAGACACATACATACCCCCCCGCCCCCATTGTACCATCATCCTCAAGATTATATGGAATAACGTGTATAGCCCTTTGAAAATAATAATATGGTGTACAAGTGATTCTCTTGATTCACACCAGCCCTTTGAGTCACTTACAAGCAAACAAGTTTTCCCTCTAAATTTTGGTGAGCCCCCCGCCTTATCTGGAAGTACAGATAATGGAGATTTGATGATGTTTGAATAGCCCTCGAGAGACAGAGACAGAATGAGAGTATGTTCCAAAGCTTTCTCATAAATCTCCTTTAAATCCTCGCAGGGGTTAAATCCTGTATAATGGCTTCCTTGCGTCCTCTTCTCTAATGCAGGGGAAACGCCTCCATTAGTGCCGATAGGACCACAGCTGCTTTTAAAATATACATTTGGCCTCAGTCAATCACCAAGCGATTGATTCATCGCCGCTGTGCTGGCCCTCTAAACCAGGAAAATTAACCCTAGGGTTCATTTTCAACCACGCACGCACGCACGCACGCACGCACACACACGCACGCACGCACGCATACACAGACACACACACACACACACACTACCAACACACCAGACCAACTACCCCAACGCAACAGAAAAAACACCAACCACAATTCCTCACAATACCACAGCAATACACTAATCACAAGCCAATCCCTGCTTCTCAGCTGCAGATCACAGCTCTTAAACCTTGAGGATGGAGGAAAAAATGAGCTTCTGAGTGCTGGCAACCTGGGCTGTGCATACGCTAACAGTTTAGAGTGGATTTCTGAGCCTGCCCAGCTGCAACTACTGTATCAGGGGAATAAACACAACAGAGGTCTATTAAGGACTGGCAAGGGCTCAAGGTTAAGAATGGGTGCTTATCTTACCCACTACAGTATCACTGTGGAGATCATATAGATGGATTATTAGATAATGGTCCAGGTAATTGCCATTATGTTCCATTATAAAGATGAAAATACCGCCTGAGAGGGTTTCAAAAGACACTCCCAGGAGAAGTCGATTACTCATAACACTCATCAATTTGAAAACACCCAATTATCATTCTCTGTATGTAATACCAATACCATTCTATTTCCACTTCTCAGAGAAAACCAATAAAAAAAAATGTAAGGGGAGGACTAAACCCAGCATTAAACCAAACTGTTACCGGTACTGACACTATCCATAGTGTGATGCAATGTGATACGACTGCCCACTTGGTGATGTTGAAGTCCAGTGACATCACAGGATGGCGTATTGGTCAGGGTTTTGAACCCCCTCACTCCTACCTGCTCAACCAATCTATCGTGATTCACTGTAAGCGGCTTAGGTAAAAGCCTCTGCAAAATGATAAAAAGTAAATAGTAGTAAGAGTTATCATCGTTTAGACATGAGGTTTAATTACCCATTTTCCGATTATACGTCAAATGTAAGTACAATTTAAGCTTAATACTCAAAGTGTTGTGAGATTCCGCCATAGTACTTCTAGCCTCCAGGAGTTCATCTACAGTACTGAATAGGGTGAATCCTGTACCACCTAGTTTCCATACAGCTGACGATGAGTGACTCAGGGGACGCGGATGTAAAACCAAAGGCGCCCTGCTGTTACGCTGCGTGCAGTATAGACGTGTCATCTGTGGGAATAAATAATGTGGGGGAGACACGTCTCTCCTGCCTCAGCGACATGATTCCCTTTGATAGCTTAATCTGTCAACAGCCTTTCCTACTCATCTTAAATGTTACGCCTGCTCGATAGCGTGCTGCGGAGAAACCGAGGGCAGAATGTAAAGAGGCTTATCATCCAAGACTGATAAAGAGTTGAAGTAAAGAGCAAGCTTCTCCAACGCTAATTATAAATAAGTAGTGAAAATGCTTTGGAATGTTTCTGAACATCGGTCCTTCTTTACCCAGTATGTGAATTGATATACAGTACAGTATATTAATTTAGCACTTTTATCCTTAAGGCTGAGAACATTCCAAGCATTTAATCAATATTGGAGTCACTTCAAGCTATGGTATTCAGAACATCTCCAAGAGATCCACCATCGACCATCTGGACATTTTGGCACAAGTCCAATGAGTGGAGGCAAGCCATTGTTGCCATGTTGGTTTATAATGCAGTGATAATATAGAGATTAAATATCTGTGGCATAGTGATCCATCCTTCTAATCCCATAATACACTATATCTGGGATGACTCTTAATTAAATGAGTGGTATCTCTTAGTAATCAAAGCAATAACCTGCCGAGCTAGGAAGTTTTAACATAGGAGATTACCTCTATGGATTGAGAAACACAACACTGGATGTCTTCACGGAATAATTTAAGGATACCCACTCAATTTATCTCCAAATCTCAGCCCTAACACTTAATCCATGTGTGGCCATCCAGGTGATCATGCAGAAGGAACGCAATAGCAACATGCACCGCTCCTAGACGTATTGCGTCAAGCCTTATTCTCACACCTTTCCCTCTACTCAATATAAACTATTAACCTTAATATGTGCGCTTCTTGTTGCTTGTTTGTTGCGTTTGATGGATCTCAAGTTTTAAGGTAATACTATATGGATGACATACATTGTTGGTAGGCAGGATTTAGAATCCATAGATCACCCATTGCAGCATTTTTGTCCTACTTTCCTATCCTTTTGTTCAGCTATTGCTATACTCAAGACTGAAATATAAAATGAAGCAATTCATAAAAGACACACAAACTGGATTTTTGTATTACAATTGAAAACTATTGCAAAATGCATTTTAAAAAGTTATTTCACTGAAATGGAAAAAAATAAAAATACCTAATAGTTCTTGGTAGCTGAAGAGCCTTCGGCCAAGGGCACATCGATTTGCATGAGAGACCTGGTTCTGAATACAGGATCCTGGTGGTCAGGCTGCAGAACAAACAAGTGCAAGACAAGAGAAATAAATGCAAATTGTAGGCAACATAAGCAGTGTGATTACTTTACCAGGTTGTTCTAGCTGAACAACATTAAAAAAAAAACAACCTGCATGCTATTACCCACATCAATACTTTATTCAATTAAAATTTTCTTCATCAAGTGACCTTCGAAAATTGGCATCATTGAAAAATCATCATATAAAAGCATTAACTGGTTCCCCTCCCTGCCGAAAGGTAATTTTTGATCCCTTGAGCAAGAAGCCTACCCTTACCTGCAGTATGAATTCACTTTAAATCTCTGTGATATAAATGCATTTGCCATATGACGATTTGAAATACTGGTCATAAGATACAATCAGTAAATAGTGCATTAACTATCAATATATTGAAGATGCACTGTTGGAGTGTTTGGTGGAAATTTGAAGTTAGTCACACAAACAAAGTTAGAGGCTTAGCAGGAGAATAACAAAGTTAGAGGCTTAGAATAAGTCCAGACTCGTATGCAGTAGGAGGCAGGAGTTATCGACCTCTTTTGAGGATTGGGGCTTGTAAATTGTGATTTTCACACTCCAATTTGGAAGCATGGGAGTAGTGGAAAGGAAGTATGTAGGCTAGGCAGTCATGTTTTTTTTATTCATTAATCGTGAAACCATTGGTCATTATTGGGAGACATTATGTTTAGAAACTGCCACATCATTTCACATGAGACATAGTAGTATTCTGTAGCCTGGATACCGGTATATTTACTTATTTGTTTGCTTATTTACTCTTTTTTTCTCTCTTGCATCCACTAATATGGAGTATGGCCAATGAAACAATCCCATGATGCATTCTGATGTATTGTATAAGCCATATAGTGGATGTTTGCGTGTTGTGGCATCCCGCCCCTTTAAACCTCGGCCCGGGCTGGTCCGAGGGTCAGTGGTGGACGGGGTATGCCGCTGTCATCCACTAACCGGCGACAGAGAGCACCTCTTCTCTCCCCCCAATCAGCGAGATAGGGGACACCTGGCCGGAGGGAGGAGAAAGCCCAGGAGCCATCTTAAAAGGGACAACGGGACGGGAGACGAGGGAAAGAGTGACACGCGGAGACGACCCGAACCACCATGGGACTAGAGGCTCTCGGAGACCCTAGAACGAGGACATGTGTTTGATCTCTTGCAATAAATGCCGAGTGCGGCTTTACCCACGTGTACCGTGTGATTCATACGGGGAACTCGACACCTTGGGGGAGCGGGTTACCACAGTGTCTGCATGTGTCAGCCATCTTCTGTGGGTAGTAGGTACACACCCTGGGAGCAACTTCCTGGGGCATTTATGCATTGCAGAAGGAGCCTGCTTTGCGTTGTCCAAACTGCTTCGCTTTGTCCAAACTTTATATTTCCCAACTATTCATAAAGGCAACATATTTGAGGATCTAACTGAGTGAGATGATTCTATGTGGACTGAAATTATGATTTCTGTTCAATCTCTGGCAGACAAGAGAGTTGATACAAGGGTTAAGAACAGCACAAAAAGAAAAGAGAGGGGGGAGGCCAATGTATGCTTGTATATATGCGAAACCTAGCCAACCTTTCACACAAAAGCTGTCATGCTGATCTCCAGCTCCTGCTCACGCTGATCCTGACTGGGCCAAGTCAAACTTGGACTATTCCAACGGACTTCTCCCCTCAGTACCCTAAGCGTAATTTGGCCAATGCATGGCCAAATTATAAATAAATCAGAAACGTGTCTCTTAAATTATAACAATACATGAAAACACCAAACTTATAAAGACCTACCACAGTATCAGATTTAAAAAATAGTACGTTCAGCAATGGAGGTTTAGTTGCAATGTTGGATGGAACGGACTTAACGCGATGGATGGCAGGTTTAAGGTTTGCAATGTTGGATGGGAAACCGGACTTAACGCGACTGGAGGCAGGGCGGGAAAAGAGGATCCTTGGCAGCCGTGGCGGCGTACAGGTGGCTGTCACGAGCGAGGGCACTTCTGGTGCGCTCGGACGTCCTTCGCGCCCATCTGGCCGGGGCGCATGCATATCTTTTGAAGTGAACCCCGAAGAAAGATCAGAGTCCTTCCTCTTGTGAGGGCCTTCTTGTGAAACACTTACATTGGCGAATGTATACTATATGATAATACTTTGCTGGCCTAGGACTTCTGTTGTCTTGAAAGGGAAATAGACGAGTGGGAAATGGTTGGAGAGAGACAACGAAAGATATATATCTAGAGAGGGAGAGCATTAGACAGATACTAAAAGATATTGCTGTTACAGTATAACTTGAGGTCTCGCATTGTAAATTAACTGTCGGTACTTGGCAAACTACACCCGTTAACCTGCTATAGGCTTATAACTCTAACAAAATACCACAACGGATAGTCTTTCATTGCATTACTGATAGCCTTATACAGAAAGAGCTTACTTAATGATTCAGGGCATTATGTATAAGCTAATATCACCACCCTGTGGCGAGGTGCAGAGATAGTGAATTATTCTGACAGGCACTGCATTACGTTTTGTCCTTAAACACTTCTGCATAACCCACAACTAGAGTCTAGTGACTTTTATAGATCAACCATCATATCTTCTGTAAAAAAAAAAAAGAACACAAAAAAGGTAATTGTCTGTATCATAAAAGATCGCCTGATCTTTTACAGCCAACAGGCCTACAATTTTATGCTGGTGAGTGGAAGTCCTCAGAGTGAGCAAGCAAGGGAATATGGAGGAGCGAGAAGGGGTTAAGGGGAGAGGCAGGCCAAACTTCAAATAGATGAAACTCTTGGGTGGTTTACCCCCCCCCCCCCCCCCACCCGGCGCCCGGCAGCAGAGAAGACTTCCTGTTCCTATGAATCAATGCCGCTGAAAATAAATCAGAGGTGGCTTAATGACGCTCGGCTGGCGGTGTACGCCTATCGGAGACACGCTGGTAGAAAGACGAGGTGTCATTTATGTGTCTGAAAAGTGCTTAGCAACCGCCTTAACTGGAAAGAGTTTAACACCGCTAATAGATTCCGGGGGATTTGAGGGATGAACGCCGCAATCGATTTTTATTTCGCTCCCTTGCTCAGCGTGCTAAAGTAGCCGGCTGGGTTACCTGACACTTTCCAGCCTTAATTCATCTAGACGGATGTATCTACGTCAATTCGCAACATGATTCGATATAAGCCAGCTAATCAGCACTGGCTGAGCGCAAGAACATTTTAACCGTATAAAATACTGCTCGGATGTTGGTTAGCTAATGGATTGTATGTGTAATAAAATGGAACAAGATTTTGGCATGTTATCTCAAACATTACGCTATCCGTGTCTGTGTGAGTGTATGTGTGCGTAATTACCGCACGCACACAAAGTCCTTGTCGTAGGTAATTGTGACACATTAGCCAGATTCTTCCGCCCCAGCAAACCTTTAAAATGGTGGGCAGCGTGTTAGCTTAGAAGTGCATGATCTTTTCCGTAATAAAAGCCAGCTTCAGTCGAACAGCTGTACTCCACAGCCTAGGGCTTCTTTCTGGTAGGACATGCATGTAAAAAAAGGCCACTGTAACTAATACTCAATCTGGTTCCCCACCTCCTCTTGAGCCTCCCCCGCTTACCTCCCCATGACCACCTTGAGGGGTCCATTTCACAAAGGGCTATAGCTCCCTTCTTTGACTGAATCCCCTAGGCTCTATCCACTTCAGCTGACAGATTCCCATGGACAAGAGGCTACGATCAGGCTAAACGCCCACAACAATTCTTAATAGGTGCCAGCAACCCAATTTAATACCATGACAAGTAGTGCGAAAGGAATGATGATACCCTTCTAAATAGGGGGTGTATCAGTCACCGGGGGTACACCACCCCCTCGCCGTACTCCCTGTGGCTACGATCTGTCTCTGTGGCCCGCGTTCTCAGCACGAGATAGTCTCCATGTGAGGTGACCAACTGTACTGGTCGAAGCAGTGTTAAAAGTCCCATGACATGCCACCAGGTGTGAGTGTGATTAGCCTGAGGTGGATAGATCAGTCTACCAGCCTTCCCAGTGGACTGTAGCAAACGTTGTTCATCTATCCATCACACATCTAGGTGGACACACCCACTTGTGATGTCATAAGAGCCTGATTTCCAAAACATCTTGTAAAGGTGTGTTCACATCAAAAGACACATTTGTTGCCCGTTTGCGTTGTCGCCCAAGTTTTGTCGCGCGACAGTTTATGATGTTTTGTCAGGCGAATTTGCTAAGGTTCACCTGGGACTGCACTGCAGGGAACGGTTGGCTGGTTGATTGCCGATTGGCTGTTACGTTACCCATGTCACTCAGTGGCCACGCTGTTGAACGCTGATTGGATGTCATCACGCGAATGTCGCGGCAAAGTTGAACTAATTCATTTCCAGTGAATTTGTCGCGCTACAAATCCTCGTGAATGTGCTCGCCTGTGCAGGGCGAAAGTGTGGCTCGACAAAAATATTAACTAGCAAATAATTCTCCCGATTTGCGTCTCTACGTTCACTTTGTATGGGATCTTGTTAAACCTTTGCGTTTGGGGTGAACGCACCTTAAGGCTAATCACACTCACACCGGGTGACATGTGGACCTTTAAAGCACAACATTTGTGCAGGTTGAGTCAACTGGGTTTTTATGTTGTTTTGTCCTCAAGTTCACGTAGATGTGCAAAGTATTGCACCTTTCCTGCTCGGCTGTGGTGACTCCCTGAAACCTAGGGCTTAGTAGCAAGTTGTTGCAGAGAGGTTCTCCACAGTAGTTGAGCTAAGCATCTGTAGAGTCAATTGAGACCTTGATAAATGAAACTGATGATTTATCATGGCCTTTTTATTTTTAGACATCGCATGAATACATTAAACAGTACGACATTCAGAGCTCCCACATTTACATATGTGGCAGCATCCCCGAGAATGGTAATTAAATGCCATGCTTTCATATGATGTCTTAATGTATAGCGCTTGCATATCCTTAGATGAGAGTTAAAGCACTTGATTCAAATTAAGAGTGGAGATAACAAATGACAATTGTTAGGCCTACTTTATAGTATATGTCAGAAGACTATATTAATATG
This sequence comes from Melanogrammus aeglefinus, assembly GCA_900291075.1. Lineage (NCBI taxonomy): Eukaryota > Metazoa > Chordata > Actinopteri > Gadiformes > Gadidae > Melanogrammus > Melanogrammus aeglefinus. The sequence goes on from OLKM01000011.1 coordinate 640,516, forward strand.
TCCATGTGCACAGTATCTTTGGGAAACAAAAGCATAAAATTAAAGGAATATCAATATCTTCCTTAAAAGCTAATCTAGTCCTTTGATTGTTATGTTGTTCAGGGGGATTCTATATTTTATATTGTATAACGTGATATTTCTATATTATACATTACACATTTGTACGCTTGGCACATTTTAATTTGCATGTATAAATGGAATGCTTGTACTATAAAAAAAATAGACTGGTTTTCAATTAAATGTTGTCCTACGTTTACACTTCTTCTTGGCAGCATGCCGGTATATAATCTTGAAGTGCAGACTGAGGAACACACCAGTAAATTAAAAGGTTTGTTCAACTGAGGATGCAATCTTTTTCTCTCGTCAATTGGAATCTCTCTCTCTCTCTCTCTCTCTCTCTCTCTCTCTCTCTCTCTCTCTCTCTCTCTCTCTCTCTCTCTCTCTCTCTCTCTCTCTCTCCTCTCTCTCGTCTCTCTCTCTCTCTCTCTCTCTCTTCTCTCTCTCTCTCTTCTCTCTCTCTCTCTCTCTCTCTCTCTCTCTCTCTCTCTCTCTCTCTCTGAGGTGTAGGCCCTCAGGTGCAGACAGCTGTCACCGTGATGCACAGCCCCCAGCTCCCTCAGTAATGCGGGCCAAACTGCAAGACTGGCTGGCAATCATGCAGTCATTGTGGAGGGAATTGGAAATCAATTCTTGTCATCGCGGAACATAATTCCCTATTTGCGCAAGAGCCAAAAAGGCATTTGTGTTTAGACTGTGGCGGTTGTCACACACACGCACCGGGGGGAAAAAAACACCACAATATAGTGAAACGACCCGAAGGAATAACAAAGGAAAACAAGATGGGATTATTCTAAAAAGGTAACGCAAAAGGCTAGCATAAAACCAAACATTCGGGCCACTGTATATGTGTAGCTACACAGCTTGAATTACCATGTCAAATCTGTTCATTATCATTCAACATCAACTGGTGCATACATAACCCCCAGGCAAGACATTCAACCCCATGAACAACAACTCTTAAATTTAAAACACACTAATGACCCTTCCGTCATTGCCGTCCTCATCTACCCTCGGGGCAGATTCCTCATTAACGAGGCTCCTTGACAGACCTCCTCAACCAAGTGATGAGTTTTCTAAACAAACTCATCCAATTAGTATTTTTTCCATTTTTGTTCCGAATATATTCCACGTCTGCAGTTGACTTATTAATGAGGCCTGAGGCAGAGACGTACATATATTTTATATTTATTTATTGACATTGTATTCATGGGGTTGTGTATTTTGAGTTAAAGTCAGGACTACCTGTGTGGGCGTAGCAGTAGCTGAGGTCTGAGACCCCGTACAGGAAGTATGTAGGTCAGGGGGAGCATTGGATTGTGCATGGTTCAGTGATTAGCTATTCGGTGTGCTATTGTCCGTACTGGCAGTCGGCAGTGCCAGAGAGACCCAATCAGTACCAGTATCACGCCCCTACTCAGCCCACTCCCTATTCCCAGTAGGCCTTTGCTCCTGGTGTGCCATCCATCCAGCATATGTTATAAAACTAGGCTGCTCAAGTCCTCGGATGTAGGCAAACAGATGATCTCAGACATGATCAAGGTCAATCGATGACGCATGTGAATCACAAGAACCAAAAAGATAATAACCGCTATTTCGTCATTCGTTTTTGTTTACTTCTGTTTGTGCTATAAGGTTTGTATTGTTACTAAACATCCGTGGCTTTTGTTCAAAGTTTCAAGTCAGTCCAATTTCTTCCTCCCTAATTGGGTTCGTCGTGTAAAGAGTAAAGCTGCCACGGCGGCAGACCCCTGCTATCAGACGTGAGGCAGCACAGATGTGAATCACCACCACACATGTGATATTCAAGGCTTGATTGTCCTTTCGCTTTGTGTTCTTACTAGCGTCGGTGTGTTCGGTTTTTTGGCTGGGGAGGACCCTCGTCTTCATCGCTGCGTGCTTGGAGCAGAAGAAGAGAAAGTGCTTTGTGGCCGACCGGTGCTGCTGCTTGTGGATTTTTAATAGGGCAAGGGGCTCAGAACGCCGAGATAAAAATGAAGATAGATAACTGGACTAAGATCAGACAACAGTCTTCAAACATCAAGCCTAAATAAGCCTACTTCAATGAATCAGAATATCCTTCTTTTTTTTGTATAAAGATTCCCTGTTCCCAGATTCGTGAGTGAAACGGCTAAAATGTATTTACTTTTCAGAACATGGAATGGTGTATTTTACTTTATTGACTATTCTCACCTGCGGACAATAGATAGATTATGGCAAACTCAATCAAATGCTAACTCAATCGAATCGAGCACTGGCTGAATGAGAAAGTAAAATGGTGCATTGCTTTGTTTGACTACAGGTGAGTGGAAAACAACCTTATTTCCCCAAAGAGTATTCATTTACTTCAGGAATGCTCACAAAGTACTAAATTGAATCCTTCATCTTTCAGAGGTAATTTATTTATTTTAATTTTAAATCCAGTAGGTTAAAAAAAAAGATGTATTGCAATCCGGTGCAACACTTGGATCACGACCCACGCCATATAAATAATAAGAGCCATAAATTGTGAGGCATACATTTTAAACAGTTTGAGTGGCCTGACTGGAGCAACAGTAAAAACTGAAGTCCTTTTACAAAATTTTGCCAAACATTGTCAGACATAAATAACAAAAAGACTTCAAGAAGCAAGCCTTTGCTACTAATAGGAGCAAGAGGCTGTGAAAAGCAGTAGGCTAAGTGACTCATATGCCAGATCACTGAAGCCTGGAAAGAGAACAGACTCCTAATTGTAAAGCAATTGGGGTTTGAAAGAAGCAAATTAACAAATGTGAATTAACACTTTTGTTTCTGCCACTGAATTAATTGACTTAATTTTTTTTTTTTTAAATCCCCCCAAAAATGTGTTTTTCAAAAGGTTGTTAAACCATGTAGAAGGAGGGAAAAATAAATAATTATTTGATAAGAATATGAATATAAATCATTACTAACCAAACAGCAACTTGGCCAAATCGTCACTTGTAAGACTCTGGATCATCATGGATTTTGGCTCTTTGTTATTTTTTCACAAAGGAAATTGATGCATTCATAGTGACAAACCATAATTCTAGCACTCTCAATCAATTACTCCTCTTGCCATTTTTCGATTGACAAGGGCTTTTCAACCCTGATGTGAATGCACACAACAACACACCAACAGAACCTCTTTGAAATCAACTGTTCCGTTCGTCGAGGATTCTCCTCCACACCATTTCAGAAGAGGTCCTACCCCCCAAAAGGCAAGAGATGTAAACCACCCAGTGTTAAAGTCAATACCTTCCCACCAAATACTGCAACAACAACGTGAGGTTCGAGGGCCTATTTAAATAGTGCCACATGTATGCAAATCCAAACACCTGGACCATCCCCATGGCACCTCATCTGGCATAATACAACAGCTGTTTTTGAATAATTATGAACATAAAATGTACACAAGGGTTGTCTCCCCGTGCGTCCCCAGTGATTGTGCTGGGTGTCCGAGCCCAGCACCGCAGTTCCCCCCCCGCCCCCCCACCCAGTAGGGAGCATATGTTCACGTCTGGAATTGGCAAGCCCCGGCCAAGGTTCCTTCAGACAGCCTTTGATGGGGTCCTTTGAAGGGCCTTGCTGGGGAAACAGGGCTGGCTGGAGAGACGGTGCAGTGATAGGGTGTGTACACGGTACCCATTCACAGACAGACAGGCAGATAGACAGGATGGAGACTGCCAGATTGACAGGCATGACAACATATTGCCAAAACCCCCCCAAAAAGTCTGATTGGCGAGCCCCACACACACACACACACACACACACACACGCACGCACGCACGCACGCACACACCCACACACCCACCTACACGCACACACACACGGCCATTGTTCAAATACCTTCCCGTTTATTAAGGTCATTGGTGTCAAATGTAATTGTACTCTTGACCCAGATTGTACTCTCCATTACCACAGGCTCTGCACGGTGAAAGTATTCTTGATAAGGCGCTTGTGTGGGAAATGTCAGAGCGATGAAGTCTGATACAAAATTGCAATTACATCCCAGCACGATTGATGGAGATAAAGGCTGAAGGGAATTAGAAGGACATTGTTTGATCGCAGCAATGTCCCTGGATTTAATGAGGAAGGATGTACGGGTGCCGAAGCACACACGCACCCCCACACCTCAGCTTAATTAAAGCGTTCGAACAACCGTATGACAAACCCATTGGATGCCACCAAGTCTGGACAAAGGAGTTTGATTGACAGTAGACGATAAAACATAATTAGTATAATCACGAAAAATGTGAAAGAGTGGACAACTTCCATAATTTAAGGTTAAACAGTAATTTGTTTTCCATTTTACAGCCCATCTTCCCAACACAGTCTGGTCAAACACCAACAAAAGGTAAATACCTCAATATCAATTACAATGCGGTACCACTCAAAGTCACTAATAAAATATGGCATTGTGGGGCGATCCAGCGCTCGTAACCTGCGGCTCACCCTCCAAGTGTGCTTGTGAAACGGGAAACCTGTGCAAAGGACCACCCAGGACTGGAACCCGTTCCACTGCCATGGGCTCCACCAGGGCTGGAGTGCACCGTGGTATGCCCATTAGCTGCTGTGGAGCCATTTGGCAGCCGCCCACAGCTGGTGGTGCTGAGAGTGGGCGATCAGGGCAGCGCTGTAAAAGAGCCTGCCTGCTCCACCACATCCCATTGATAACGCGGGGTCGTTTAGAAACAGTCAGGTCAGGCCACACACACACACATACATACACCCACCAACACACATCTTACGCAGCACTTTAGGTCCATGTGCAGTGAAAGTCAGATGAAGTGGGAAGAAACCTTTTAGTATGTGATGTTTTATGTGCGAAAACATAGCGTTACAATGCTGGAATACAATGTTATAAATGCAATCCGTGAAAAAGTGATCGAAGCCAAATGGATCACTTTGCAGCCAGGTAACAAAGATACAAGAATTCACGGAAATGTAACATAACGTAAAAGTACATAAGAATAATAGTAATCCTCCATCATATGCCAACTGATATCCACTCTTTTCCCGAGAGAAAATGCAAAACTGGGCTCTTGTGAGTTTGCCATGAGCCACGATGAAGAACACCAGCTAACGTACCATCCCAGCTAATTGGTGCATCTTTGTGCTAATTAAATCAAGCAGCCACCTGGCACGCTCTCTGTCTGTGTGTGTGTGTGTGTGTGTGTGTGTGTGTGTGTGTGTGTGTGTGTGTGTGTGTGTGTGTGTGTGTGTGTGTGTGTGTGTGTGTGTGTGTGTGTGTGTGTGTGTGTGTGTGTGTGTGTCCGGCCCTGAAGAAGAAAAAAAAAACACTTTACATGTTCCAGATGATATTTCTGTATCTTTCTATTCTCTCACGTACAATGCAACTAACCCCGTTCCATTTGAAAACGGCAGCAAAAATGTAAATTCGGCCTCTTTGGGTCTCTGCTGAGGCATATCCAAACTTCTTAGAGTAAGCATTTCAAACCAAAAGACAACAACAACGACAATGGCGTCTCCATGTTTTCCAGCGAGTTCCTGGCTGCCTTCAAAACCCTGCCACCCGCTGTCTCGATTCATAATACTCTGACACAAACGCAGGTCTTGTCAGTAGCTCGCTGCAATAATTTCTCCATGCCCCCCCCCCCCCCCTCCCTAGGCGCTCCTATCTCTCCATCTCCATTATGTCCCCCTCGCTCCGGCCTGCACCTCCTCTTTCATTTCCTCCAAAGTCGATCATTTAGGGGAGGCCAGGAGGGAGCTTGTGTGGTGAAGGGGGGGGGATGAGAGTTGTGAGTGTGTGTGTGTGTGTGTGTGTGTGTGTGTGTGTGTGTGTGTGTGTGTGTGTGTGTGTGGTGTGTGTGTGTGTGGAGGGGGGGGGGGGGGGGGAGTGTTGTGTGTGTGGAGGGGGGGGGGGGTGTTGTGTGTGGAGGGGGGGTGTAGCTGGGTGGCAAGGAGGGGGATGAGTGTGTGTATGTTGTGGGGATGCTGGGAGGTAGGGATGAGTGTGTGTGTGTGGGGGGTGGGGGGAATGAGTGTGTGTGTATGGGTGGGGAGCTGGGTGACGAGGGAGGGATGATGGGGTGCAAAACGCTATCATCACTCCCACTGGACATAATCATTGGTGTCAGTAACGGCCGTGGTGGGGGAGAGGAGGGGCTGGTGGCGTGGTCCTCGGAGATCATACCCAAAGTGGAATTCCTGTTATTTTACTGGATTCCCACCCCTGCTCTCCGTCGGGCTTCCTTTGAAGGCTGAGAAAGACACACCACCACCACCAGGGACACACACACCACACACACACACACACACACACACACACACACACACACACACACACACACACACACACACACACACACACACACACAACACACACACACACACCACACACACACACACACACACACACACACACGTGTAATAGGCTTCCCGGAAGCTGCCACACACAGCGAGTTACAAAAGGGCTTCCGAGGCTTTCACAGGAAATCCTTCAGTGTCTTCTGGACTGCGTTCTACACCCTCGCTGGTGGATCTGCCGGGGAAGGCGGCCAGCGGTCAGATCAAGTGATAGGATCGGTAAATCTATCGTGTTCGAGCCGGGGCCAAGCATTCTCGGGGGGCGAGAAGCTCCCAGTTGCTATGCCAACGACCAGATTGTCTCGCTAGCCTTTCCCCCGTTTGCAGTTCTTTTTTTGTTATGTATGAGTGTTGAGGGACATTGAAGTGAAGAAGTGTCCTTGTTTATGTGTGTGTGCGTGCGTGCGTGCGTGCGTGCGTCTCAGATTGTTTTTTCTTCTGTATTTATGGCCGATTACAGGCATTTGAGGCAAAACGAATACTCGCCGGTCACATGTCCCTTAGCAATTATTGACCATGTATTCAATGTTTCCATTCATGCAGATTAAAATGCCACGGCAGAATAAAGCTTGTGTTGCGCATTATGATCCACACTCTTGTGCAAAGAGAAAATAAACACCAATGCAATACCCTTCAATAAGCACTGAATAGACTGTAAACTGTCCCGTTTACAAACGGCTTGCTAGGCTACACAGCCTCTAGCCATGCTTCCCAGCTCTTCCCTCAATGACAGTATGGAGGCCAGACAGACCCTGTGTGACGCACAGCGCTGCGGGCTAACTTTTGTCCCCTTTGCCTCCCCTCCCCTGGCCCCCCGTCCAGAGGGGCAGCTGATGGAGTGACCAAGCCTCTCTGACAGGCGCGGGGGGGGGGGGGTCAAAATGAAGAGAAGGCAAGACATAAGGTAAATCCCACAGGAGACATGCAAGACCCCACTAAACACTTGCTTAGCGTTAGCCCGGAGGCTAGCGCTACCGCATACCGCCAACTGTCTCCTGCTAGCATGTGTTCCCACACACACACACACACACACACACACACACTAGCCCATGTGAGCCCCCCCGACTTCCCTTCCCCACACGTAACGGCTTTATTACATCTCAGTCACATTCCCCCGGGTGCAAGCCTGCAAGGGCGGGAAGAAGGGTGGCTATTTTTTCATTTCCTCTTGGCGAGCGTTCAGCCTGCTGTCGCACCGCCGGTGACAGCGGCGCACCGCCCGCCGCTGCCACGACCTGTCAGTGTTTCAGGTGTGGAAGGTAATGCGTGCGTGCGTGCGTGCGCGCGCGCGTGCGTGTGATGACTGTTGCATAGCAATACGACCTCAACGTGAAGCGTGGGGCCGTTTGAGAAACCATAGGCCGGAGGGTGGCGGGGGAGAAAGAGAGAGAGCATTTCTCAACCCTGTCAGATGGGTAGAGGATGAGATGGATGTGGGGGAGCAGGGGGATGGTGGAGGTGGGGGTCTACGTGTCAGATATGGGGAGGTGTTGGGGGGGGGGGGGGGGTACAATTTCACAGCTGAATACACCTGGCTCTTCAGGGGGGGGGGGGGGGTCACACGGCTGAGCTTATGGCGTAAAGGTAAGGTGAAGGGAAGGGAACCGTGACATTCCTTCACAGCCACTCCATTGGAAGGCCGGGTTTTTATTTTACCCTCGGGAGTATTTGAACAAAAATGACTCCAGGAGCGACAAAGTCTCCTTCATTGTACGTCTTCATCGTACGGTGTACTTCTCCATCGTACGGGGAACCTCTTCATTGTACCGTTCACCGCTTCGCCGTATCGTGTACCTCCTCTTCGTTGTACCGTGAACCTCTCAATCTAGTGCCCCTTTTCCACTGCGCGTTTTCGCAACGGTACGACACGGCTCTGCACGACTCTACCCTGATTTGAGAGCTTTTCCACTGCGGATTGGAGGCGGGACCCGTTACGGTTTTCAGTACCTGTTCGTACCTGTTTCAGAGGTAGGTCTAGCCGGTACCAGTCTGGGACCTAAATGTCACGTGAACAGTGCTGTCCACTGATTGGTTAGATGAAAGTGACGTCATATGTGCGACGAAGCGCAGGGGTCTTTAAACATTCACCCATCATGTATGAAAACACAACTGCGAGAGCAACAACGACAAAACGATAAGAAAAATGGAAGACATGAACCAACCCTTGGTCGATGAGCGAGGTTCAGACCTTTCTGTGCGTGGTGTCTGAGGATCGCGTACAGAGGGACCTGGACGGATCAACGCAGAACACCTCCGACTCCGCCCTCTGACTCCGCCCAGTTCCAGGCCACGGTTTTGTGTGGAAAAGCGAAAATTTACTGGTACCGTGCCGTGTAGTGTAGGGCTGCACTAACCGCACCGAGTAGAGTCGGGACTATTTTGGCAGTGGAAAAGGGGCATAGGACTCCCTATTCAGTGTGAGAGCAGAACATCAGGAGCGCTGGACACCCGCTGATTTGAAAATTAACGAATGACAGGCCAACCGAAACAAATACAATTACCGGTGAGGCTGTACTTTAGTGCAAACACACACACACACACACACACACACACACACACACACACACACACACACACACACACACACACACACACACACACACACACACACACACACACACACACACACACACACACACACACACACACACACACACACACACACACACACACACACGATCGATCTAGGGCATTTTACATTCATTATGCATATAATAGCCGAGCTCGTTAAAAGGCAATAAGCAGAGTCTCAACACAGCGTTCACCTGGCCAATCAATACGCACCATCCCAACAAGAGCCCGGCGGCCCAGCACAGAGAAGCAGAATCAAAAATTCATAATTATTTTTTTTGTTGTCGTTTGGTCTTCTTATTTACAACATAAATGACGAGACCCCTCGGTTGAGGTGAATTGTTATCGCACCACTAGGATGGATTGGGTGACGTGGTGTTTGGATGTGGTGAGCGGGAGCTGTTGTTCGGGGGTGGAGGGTGCTGATGTCTAACAACCCGGTCATTTGGAGCACTATCCTTTGGCCCGACGCTGCGGTGTAATCAATCGAAAGGTGCGGGCCTAAAATCGATCCATAAATCTCGACGCTCTTTATTGAGCCGTGCCTGTTTACCGTAACTCACGAGCACAGATAAGGGCCGGGGGAGATAAAGTTGAGAGGGGAAATGGGGCAGGTTGTACATATTCTTTGGAGAGCCCTGCACAGTAGAAGACACACAGGCAGCGAGGAGGATGCCAAGGTGATTAATCCTTCATCACGCCTCCTCCATCGAACTTCACCCCCTGCATTTCTGAAAAACTTGTTTCCGTAGTCATCATCGAATGTGGGACGGAAACTCTCTTCCCTCCGCCGCCCCAACCTACTTCTCGTGATCTATTTGCAGAACAAAAACCCTGCACTTCTCCCTCTTGAAGGAAAGAAACTCAGTTCTCACCCTGTGCCGGTTTTTATTTTATAACAAAGTATTGATTTCTCAGGTCAAGAAGGAACGGTCAACCCTCAACGAAGGTTTCTGGTAACAAGGACTTCAGGGGGATTCTGTTGCTGCTGGATAATAACGACAACGTGCCCATGGTAACGAAGGCCAACGCATCTCCAACAGATATCCCATAATCCTCTGCTCACCACAGGGGCTGAAAGGATGTATTTAAAGAGGTATTTTTTAAAAGAAAACCCATTATCATGATTAGCACTATTGAGAACATACAGAAGGTCAGAGTTGACAAAAAAACGGATGACAGAACTTTACGCTTTATACAACTTCTCCCTATCAACACCAGTTCCCCCAGAGTCTTGGGAAGCTCATGAAAGGGCATATTCCCCACTTCTCCTGTAGCTCGAAGCACCGAGCAGTGAGCACGGAAGGCAACATGCTCTTAACTGCTGGGAACATCTTGAAACCAGGCAATTTAAAGTGTGAGGTCTACTTCTTACCTGCTGAAACTCGGCTCTTTTTACAAGTCTGCGGCTAATTGGCGCGACCGTCTCCGCTCCTTGAGAGCAGTGGAGGACCTATGGGGAGGAGCTTCCCCCGTCTCCTCTGCCCAGACTTCTTCATCTCTTATAATTAATTGTGTCTTTAAAAGAACAAAATGTAAATACGTCGCCGACACGCCGCCAATTAATTTTTCAATCGCATGCATTTCCCGGACACTCTGCTCGAGCGAGAGGGAAATGGAAAGTTAAACATTTCCGGGGCCGACAGGAAACGCGTTAATTGCGCCCCTTTTGTTCCTCCGTTAAACACGTTTTGAACGTGACATAACAGCCGCAAAGCCGTGAACCCCGGGTCAGTCTAATCAATCCCCTCCGCTTGGAGCCGCCAGCCCAGACTGGGAGGAGAGGAGATGTTAAGACAGGACTCCTGTTCCCCGTTCGTCTCTGCCTGTTCTTTGATCATGCCGAGCAGGGCTCTGTTCCCGCTGAGCAGTCGAGGGAATAAAGAGAGCTCTAGTCTAGAGAGAACCACGCAACAAAGCACACACACACACACACACACACACACACACACACACACACACACACACACACACACACACACACACACACACACACACACACACACACACACACACACACACACAACACACACACACACACACACACACACACACACACACACACACACACACACACACACACACACACACACACACACACACACACACACCGGCCTGAAACCAGCCATATATACACCATCTAATCGTTATGGCCCCAACAAAACAAGCAGGCCAAGCAAACGCATCGCCAGACAACGCTATATATTCTACTCACATTCATATTTTGATGGCGGCTTTGCCGAATGTAGACCTGCCCAGAAATTATTCTATTATCTGTTCATATGAAAAAGAAAAATCTGATTTGAGTTAGAATTCGGATGAACCGGTAAGACCCGAAACAAAACCACAAAAATAATCAATGCCACACTATGGGCAAAATGCAGCCGAGGACAAACACTGCCCCGATAAACACCATCCTCCCCGTCTTGGCGCAATCATCCATTGTTTGTGCACGCTATTCTTTGTGCAACACGTGGTGTCCTCTCCTCACCAGAGTGGCTCTCTTCACAAGAGAGAGACAAGCGAGGCCACCGGGAGACGACGTCGACTGTTGTAACGAGCTCAAGTGCGATTTCAGCAGCCTCTTAAGGGCTATGCTTTTATTGCCCCCCCCGAGTAATCAGCAGCAAATAGAAGTGAACTCAGAAGCCCCAGGTAGTTAATGTGTGTGTGTGTGTGTGTGTGTGTGTGTGTGTGTGTGTGTGTGTGTGTGTGTGTGTGTGTGTGTTGTGTGTGTGTGTGTGTGTGTGTGTGTGTGTGTGTGTGTGTGTGTGTGTGTGTGCGCGCGCGCCAAGCTAAGCATATTAAGGCCTCATTTAAGTATACTACTCTACTACTACCCTCTTGGGCATGCTTAGGAGCGTTAAGAAAAGCGATGATGTCTGTTATTTTTGTCTTTCTTTATTTGCCACAAACGCTGTTGACACCTGCTCCAACAACTCCTTTTGTAGTATTTTTTTTACTGGCTTTCAATTGTTTGTTACGTCTTTTGATTTTATTCTGGCGCAAACAGCGAATCGTGCACAGTTCTCTTTCTTGTCAAGGATGACACATAAACGCACATCACAGGGAGACTATTCGTAGAATGGTAATTGGTGGTTACAACAGCAGACACAAACGCCGCCAAGGCTGCAAGGGACTGAATAAATGTGTTGACAAAGTTGATGTGCCAGCCTGTTGATTGTATACTTCCAACACAGTTGGTTTTGAAATGCAAAACAAACATGTGACACAGCAGGAAGAATGTTTTTGCTGTGGACTTATGATTGAACTTATTAGCTGCTTTGTATTTAACCAAGAAAAGCCTTATGCCGCGTTGCTTATCACAATAACTGAAGTGGGAAATGCCTGGGAACCAGACTGGGCTTAAATTTGTCACAATTTTGTATTCAACATGTCCCTGGTTGGTTCATGAACAAGCCCCCAGCACTGAAAAACATAATTAAATCTGCACACAAGTTGCTTTTGTTATTCAAAGAAAATAATGAACACAAGAACCACAACAGTGATTATTCTCACTGTTGTGATACCGTTATAATAACCACTAGTAATTCTTAAATGTTCATGGAGGAAGTTTCTGATGAATTAATGATTAGTACTCATCCAAGAGAACTGTGAGTGAGTGAGTGAGTCAGCATGTGTTTTAGAAGTGTAGCAGGTGGGCTTTACATCACGTGCACTTCTTGAGAAAACACATTGCAATCGAAAAATGAATTTATTTCTGACCTTTCTGTTGCTGCTTTTACTGTAGCCAGCCCCCAAGAATGTGTGGCTGCTTTCCGCGTCAAAGATCCTGCTATTGTTGGGTCCTCTCACTCCGTTTCCCTCAGTGTTGCTCATCTGTTGCGTCCTCCTTAACACACATGAAACCAATCCCATCTAATTGGACCTTCTGATTGGCTGCTCAGGCATATCTCGTTAACCTTTATTTTCCACTCTGCTACCTTGCAGACTCTAAGGTCAATGTTATGTCCAGTTCGATGGTAATTATCGGAGGGATCGTGGCCTCACGGGCCTCCCTCTTTGACCGGCATGTTGCCCTCCATTAGCTGTTCATCAGACACGTGAATCCAAGTAGACAAACAGTGAATTAGATAGATGCCACTACATTTTTTTTTTACATTTAGGTGGACTTTGCTGATGCTTTCATCCAAAGCGCCTTGAAACCATTCATTCACACTTTCACACACCGCAGCGGCTTAGCCAACCACGCAGGGCGACAGCCAGCTCGTCGGGAGCAGTCACACCTCGACGCTCAGCTAGGGGGAGCCGGGAATCGAACCAGCATCCTTCTGGTTACCAGTCAACCCAATATACATCCTGAGCTATTGCCTGAAGACCCTTGTAACTTGTTTCCATGAACAAACAAAGATAATCTTAATTAGGAAGGCCTTCAGGTCGACAGTGGGCGTGGGTTGGGAATCGAACCTAGTAGCATTTGCCTGGGAGTCGTACACCGTATCAGCGTCCACTGCACTATCGTGAGGGTAGCGTATACTCCGCCACCTGGCTCTACCTCCTGCAGCGGATTGTAGAGGAGATGAACTACTCAACAGTGTTGCAAGGCGGCCATCTCTCGTTGCCGTCGACACGACAGCACTGTCACGACTCTGTCCGCTTGACTTATTGAAAGGACAGCAACGGCTGGAAACATGGCCTATGAGCATCAAAGCCCCCGTGTCTCATTACGATGGATGTCATCATGAGGGGTGTCCGCGCTGGGTGGGGTCGGACATTACAAGTGATTCTGAAGGTCATCGGTGCCGCACAGCATTTCATTTGGTTTCATTGGAGGGCTTCTTTCCACTCAACAGGTCAAGCGAATACTATGCTGGTTAGAGAATGAATGGTGCTGTGTGAAGTTGCCATCTAGTGTGTACCGTATAACTGTTCGGAAAATCTATAAAATAAGCATCTCAAACATTTCATGTCTAATTATGCTTCATATCTTGATTTGAATGCTTTTTAACTCTTTATTCCATAAGTGCAGGTGCTTTGTGAGTAAACCATTGCTTATCTGATCAATATCAGAATGCAACTTAGGTACACCAAGAAATATACCGGTATACCTTTCCACTTTCGCTCATAGAAATCCATAAATGTGGAGCTCATTGAAGCCCATTGAATACAGCTTTCTTTCGTGTGGCAACAGTGCCCTCTGGTGTACGCAATGCTTTTGGGAAATTACCACGTTAAGGCCTATTAACTTAAGTAGATTTCAATCAGAGGGAGAGGTACAACTGTGCTCAAACTGTCATGAAAGTTATCTAGTTACCAAAATATAAAGGCCTGAATTCAAAGAAATAAAACACCACAACTGATGTTATTCAATATTTTTTTGTTTTATTACAAAACAAATACAGTACACGTACAGTAACAAAGCTGTACACATGGAAAGTTCAGATCATCGTACGGCTGTTTTAAAAAACACGGACAAAAAGTGTAGGACGTTCAGCAAAAGTATGACAAGGGGGGGGTCAAGAAAACAGACCGTTAAAAAAATACCTGTAATCCAATTTCTACAAACTATTACAAAGCGCACCCGCACCACGCGTCTCAGAAACGACTCGCATGTATTCTTTCATTATTTACACGACATGGGCGGCTCAGTGCGGACTGAGGAAGAACACTGCGCCGTACAGAGTCCCACTGTAGTCCTCCACCTCCGTAGACCTAAAATGTACATTATGTACACCGAGGGAAGGGCAGTCCGAGTTCAGTATGAACGGCGGGCCTGAGAGTCGAATGGGACGTGGAACCCCATGAGAGCTAGCGTTGAACTTTGATGGCACTGACTCTTTGTGGAGGGGGAGGGAATCTAAACCAGCAGGAGTGGAAGGCTGCGGGGGGCTTGCTGGTGGATGGGCTCCTTTAGCCAGAGTCCCGTGTGCCACCTGGAGCTACAGTCCCCTGAGGCTGGAGCTGATGATGTCCATGAAGGTGGCCTCCACGCGGTAGCAGAGCTGCACGTCGGGGTCGGCGCCGCCCAGTTCCTCCGCCGTCCTCTGGGGTAGACTCAGCTTGGACGAGCCCCCCCCGGGGAGCGACACGTCCTGGGGCTTCTCCTTCAGGTACTGCAGTCCTGGGGGCCGGGGGGGGGGGGGGGGGGACGGCGAAGACAGATGGGTGAGCTACATCAAAGCCTTGGCTGACGTCCAGGCCGTTGGAGCCGTTACGAGCCTTCAGAATAAAAGTTTCTTGGCGGGCGTTGATGCCGTTTAACGGCGCCGGTGTCAATAATTGATGCCTTCGAGGCGGACCACGATGGATGACTCTAAACCAGGTCCTCAAGGTAAAATACAAAGGCTCACGTACTCTCATTTCATTTATATTTTAAACCAATCTCACACGCTCTCAACAGCACCTGAAACTGAATTAAAGAACCGGTTCTATATGGCAGCTGGAAACGTTTGCATTTCAATGGAGTGGGAGATCCAGTATCGAGTTTCATAAGCCACCTACCAATGGGAGGAGGAGGAGGAGGAGAGGAGGAGGAGGAGGAGGAGGAGGAGGAGGAGGAGGAGGAAAGAAGAGGAGGAGGAGGAGGAGAGGGAAAGAAGAGGAGGAGGAGAGGGGAAAGAAGAGGAGGAGGAGGAGGAGAGGGAAAGAAGAGGAGGAGGAGAGGGGAAAGAAGAGGAGGAGGAGGAGGAGGAGAGGGGAAGAGGAGGAGGAGGAGGTGGAAAGAAGAGGAGAGGGAAAGAGGAGGAGGAGGAGGAGGAGGAGGAGGAGGAGGAGGAGGAGGAGGAGGAGGAGGAGAGGGAAAGAAGAGGAGGAGGAGAGGGAAAGAAGAGGAGGAGGAGGAGAGGGAAAGAGGAGGAGGGGGAGAGGGAAAGAGGAGGAGGGGGAAAAAGGAGGAGGAGGGGGAAAGAGGAGGAGGAGGAAAGAGGAGGAGAGAGGAAAGAGGAGGAGGAGGAGAGGAGGAGGAGGAGGAGGAGGAGGAGGTGTTAAGCGGAGGAAGAGGAAGGGGGTAGGAGCAGGAGGTATGAGGAGGTATGAGGAGGAGGAGGAGGAGGAGGAGGAGGAGGAGGAGGAGGACTCACGGGCGATGAGGGGGTCTATGTCCCGGGCCTTGGTGACGACGTCCGAGGCACAGACCTGCCCCACCTGCACCAGCAGCGAGGCCACGTCGTCGTAGAGCGGCGGGAAGGCCTGGCAGAAGGCCACCAGGCAGGGCAGCGTGGGCATGAAGAGGGAGAACCTCTTGGTGCGGGTCAGCACTGCAGGAGGGACGGGGGACATGTTTACATGAGGGCGCCTGCGCGCAGAGACCCACCCTAGCAATCGGGGCCGGTGCTGCAGAGGGGGAACACATGGGACGCACCGGCCGCTCATGACCACCAGGGGGCAGGGAAACGTAGACTAAGACGACGCCTTGGTTCATAACTGAAGACCGCTCCAGAACCATAAGTGCAGTGAGGACCGCACAGTGGCAAATATCTTGATGAGTTTAAATGAATACCGGTTCACGATAACGAGGAGGTAGACAAACTCCCACAGACCACGACAAACGCTTTGGTCCAAGTCAAAAGGCAATGCCATCCAGGGATCTCCCCAGGATGCAGTCTTTGCAGAACCCTGCAATACGAATCCTTCAGCGGTTAGAACAGGAAAGAGAAGAGAGGGGGGGTGCAGACCTGTGAGCAGGGTGCCCATGACACCGATGGCCAGGCGGGCGACACTCAGGGACTTGGGCAGTGCGTACTGGGTGCAGAGATAAGACAGCAGCTGGATGGCAAAGATCTAGGGACAGACACAGACACACAGACACAGACACACACACACACACACACAGTTAAAGTTGACACGGTTCCTTCTTTCACTCCTAGTAAAGTGAGGTTCTAGAAACAAAGAAAGGCCCTGGCTCAGACGCCAATGTCTGCCGGCCAACACGGAGTCAAAGAGGCACTGTTGGTGGGGATGTTGGGGGGGTCACCTGCTTCTCCAGCTGGGGCTGGGCCAGCAGCTCTGGGATGAAGTCCAGGCAGATATGGATGGAGGGGATGCCAGCCACGGTGAGGGGCAGCAGAGCTTGAGGGTAACCCTGGAGGGAGACACGCGACACAGCCACAGCCAAGAGGGGGGGGAGGAGGAGTTAGCAGACGGGGACGAGATCAGTGGCCGGCGGACCAACCCCGTCGAGCGCTCCTTTAGGCTCGGAGAAAGGGAACGGGTGGGGGGGGGGGGGGGTGTCTTGGCACAGCGAGCGGGTGGCACAGCGAGAAAGGCAATAAACATTGAACTGCACTCTTAAATCAAACCAGTGTCAAATGAGAAGTAGATCTGCCAAAACACACTCCCAGTAGTTTTGCCAAGAGTGAGTTTATTCATAGTCGTATCCGAGTAGACATAAGCCCGCTTTGAGTACAATCCAAGCGTCGTCCCCCATTGGGGAGAATGGGTACATAGAATCAGCCCGTGCACGTGCACCAACGCCCGGTTCTGACCTGGAAGTGGACCAGCTTGGCGATGTTGGGGTCAGCGATGAACATCTGATGCAGCGAGCAGCAGATGAGGCACTGCACCTCGCGCAGGTCGCTGAGCAGGCCTCCCTCGGGCTCCGCCTCCTCGGGGCCCCTCCGGCCCCCAACGCCGCGGAGCGGGCCCTCGGCCAGGATCCCCGGCTGCAGCTGCTGCTCCGAGGAGGAGGGCATGCACACCTCCAGCAGGATCTGCACCGCGGCGCTGTCCTGGGGGCAACACGCACGCACAGCAAGGCTTATTAATAGAGCAAAGAGTGCTCTTCATAAGCAGCACACGCACACGCAGTAAGGCCCTTTGATGTCAACGCAATTAATTATAATCACTCATATTATAGTAACTTCTTATACCAATATTATTTAAATGAATGAATAACACGAGAATGTAAAATAAGACACATCATATAATATAAAATATGTAATACAAAAAATGCATAAAAACTAATACAATTATTTTTATTTGAATAACTAATATGTTCATTCATTCTTAAAAAAGGGACCGGGTTAGGTTTAAACCGCAGAGGAGAAGGAGAAGGTATGCCGAGGGCAGCCTTCCCATTGGCCGGCGTTCCCGGGAGGCGGGGGCTCACCTGCGCGGCCAGCAGGGCGTTCTTCAGCTCCTCGCGGGTCACCTCGGGGGAGTCGGGCTGGCCGGCCAGGCCCAGGCTGGACACCGTCGGGTTCTGCCGCTCGAAGTCGGCCGTCTCCTTCAGGTGGCAGTGCAGGAAGGCCTTGGACGCCAGCAGGTAGCCGTTGAGCATGTGCAGGATGATGTCGATCAGAGGGGGGCATCTGAGGGGAGGGACGCTACGGTTAACACCTGTCATCCTCCAACTTGCGTCCCATTCATCACAGAGCAGTCTGAATGTTTGATCTAAAAATAAAGCGGGGGTACGGCTCGACGTATCTCCCTGAAACGGAGGCCGGAGCGTGACCAAACCGCCTCAGACTCCTCATAATCACCAGCGTTTTGTACAACGCTAACCATGATGAATGTTCAGGGAGGCGGAAGGAGACACCACGCGGGTAGTACACTAAAACAAAACTAACAAATGACCAGACGCCATCGTCTCAAGAGGCCCGCTCAGAGGGAGTGGGGAGTAAATCTATCCTTTGTGCAAACAGCCGGCCCCGGGGCGGCAGGGTGGATGTGTGGGTGGGGCAGACAGCCGGTGAGGCGCGTGGCGCGGTCATGGGGGTGGTGGTGTTGGTGGTGTACCTGTAGACGCGGTGGTCACAGCGCAGCACCACCAGGGGGTCCACCATCAGGTCGTTCTGCGTGTAGGTCTGCCGCCGCAGCAGCTTGGCCGGGGGCTGCAGCGCGTTCACCGTCATCACCCACAACCTGACGCACACACGCACGCAGAGACACACACACACACACACCACGCACGCAGAGAGACACACACACACGCAGAGAGACACACACACACACACAGACACACGCACAGAGACACACTGCACACACGCAGGGAGACACACACACACACACACACACACACACACACACACACACACACACACACACACACACACACACACACACACACACACACACACACACACACACACACACACACACACACACACACACACACACACACACACACACACACGCAGAGACATGCACATACAAAATGAGAAGTATAAAATATAGAAAAAAAAATGCTAATGGCCTTCCTTTAACTGCTGCCATGCTGGTTTAATTTGGCTCCAACTGTTTCTGAGGTGAGCTAAAATAAAATATATCGAAAAATGGGTTATGTTTGCCATTAAAAACGGGATGGGCACCTTGGGTCGGTGCAAACATTTGTTGTAATTTTAAAATCCCGGCATACATAGTTAGTTATTGATAAGATGAGCTGCTTCAGACTTTATGAGACCCAGGTGAGAAATATGCAGTCAACTTGTAAAGCTTTTTTGATGTGCAGCAATTGTGTAGGCCGGTGATAACGATTCGACTCTGAATCCCCCCGTACAATACCCTAATCATGAGTACCTTTTGGCTAACTATAGATACATAAATGATCCATACTTAAATTAGGCCACCACCCAACAGGATTTTGTTAATCAAAAGCAGAAAAATCAGCCTAAAAAATAACAAAACAAAGTCGGAAATGCGACCAAATGCAACTGAAATGTGAATCCATTGGGCTGCCCCTAGCGCCAGCTGAAGCTACAATAGGAGTGGAGGCTAGGAGTCAGGGGCTGAGTGGATGCTCACTACAATGACTTCCCTCACCTACATTACAACCGCCTCCATCCCACTTCACCTTGGCCCTAACCCCTTGCTCAACACCACCTCTTCTCCCCTTTCTCTCTCTTATGTGGATCGATAGGCACCTTGCCTTTGGTAGGCTGTTCCTCCCTGAACCTGTGAGAGAAAAATCTCTCCCTCTCTCTCTCCCCCTCTCTCTCCACCTCTCTCTCCCCCTCTCTCCCTCGACCGCTGATGGAAGCCGCATTTTCAAACCCATTAACCGTCATTTCATAACATCTCCACAAAGGCCCCAAAGGCTTTGTGACAACAGGTCAGGGTGCAGCGCTTAACCTGATATTCAAGGATATTCAATAATCAGGCCAACCGTCAACCAAAAGAGAAACGGCATTCAATACCACTCTCGTGTTTTTTCCTCCCTCTTTTTTCCTGTTTGGGCCAGAGGACTTCAAATGAGCGGCAGCGTGATTAATCATCTACGGGGCCAGGACTGAAAATAACCATGATTTATATCTCAGCTTGGTGGTGTGATTTCATCCGCGGATAATGACATTATTTGGTTTAAAGTGTAATCCCAGAGGATAGGACTGGCACTGTCGCCGAGAAACTTCAGAGAACTCTTAATCAAAGTGACTAATGTGTGCATGAACATCAATGTTCACACTCGCATTCCCTTTTCAAAAACCCCGGCATATCCTTCCAAGAATGCATCGAAAAAGGAACAAGCTCCAAGCTGCTCCTGGCTCTGCATGCGCGATCCTTCTTTTTCAAAAGCATTTACAATACAAGTACACAAAAAACAATAAAAGAATTCTGGCTAAATAAATGCCCATTAAAATGTTTGAATAATACAAAGTGCAGCACTTTCTAGCAGAGGAACGTATCCTTTGTGTTTCAACGCCCCCCCCCCCCCCATGGGGCCAGGGTCAGGTAAGTTACCTGCGGGGCATGACGGTGTTCAGGCCCACCCACAGCTTGTTGAGGGTCTGCAGGACGCGGCGCGGCACGGCCGGCTCCAGCAGCAGGCACATGCTGGTGGTCAGGGCCTCGGCGTAGGGGATCAGGTCCCCCGGGGAGAGCAGGGTCAGCTGCTCCAGGATGCGCATCAGCCGGGGCCCGCTGGACGGGAGCATCTGGAAGGCTGCGGGTCAGGAGGGTGGGTTATTGACATGCGTTTGGTAGGGCTGCACAATATATCGAATTTTTAATCACGATATTGGCGTCCCACGATGACACGTAGTGTTCTCGCGATATTTTCGCGATATTTTTTTTGAATAATGCATCCGCAAAAAAAAAGAAAACCAAAAAAGAAACGAGCCCCACCCATGCAGTATACGCTCTACCTCCGCTGCAAAGCAAACCAAGCGCTCCCTGTACACCTGTCTGCGACTGCGTGAGTCCATCCTGCGCACAGCGGCGCGAAGCCTGAAAAGGGGGGGGGCGGCAATTTCCCGCTGAGCACAGTGTGCTGCTCCTACCACTAGGGGGTGGTAGAAATTCGAAAGATTTTTTTTCAATGAATAATCGTAGTAAATAATCGTGATATCAATATTCATCAAAATAGTCGTGATTATCATTTTGGCAATAATCGTGCAGCCCTTGCGTTTCGCAAGAGTTTACTTTGGCTACCAGGGGTGGCAATTGTATAACACTCTTCTTAGCAACAATAAAACAAAACAGATCTTGCATTTTGTATCCGTCTATTTTAAACTAATCTGCGGTGAACAAGCTGTCCGGAGACGATTCTAATCTACACACACCACTTACACTGAGTTCTAGCTGAGCGGTCAACTCGAAACAACAACAACAACAACAACAACACAGAACCAAAGTTGTCCCAGACTCTAAACAGGTGGCCTACCGTCGTGCAGCTGTCCCGGGGTGTATCTGCAGGTGTTGCTGGTGAGCATCAGCCGGCGCAGCAGGGGCAGCGTGCCCGTCACCTCCTCCTCACACACCCAGTCCTCCACCAGACACAGGTGGGGGTAGTTGGTGGCCAGCAGCCGCAGCAGGGCGGAGTGCAGCCCTGTGGGGGGAGACGCCGCGGTGAGGCGGCGGGATGCTTTGCGGGGGGGGATTTGTTTGACTCCGCGGTGAAAGGTACTGGGTTTGATCCCTAATGTCTATTAAGGATTAATGTACACACAACTAACGTGTAGCCATCCTTGATGAAGATGCTTAAGCCCAACCTGCTCCACAAATAGCTTTATCTATCTTTGAGTCGTTTTTTTGATGAAGAACCAATAGACTAAATAGTCCAATAAATACACTGGGGTAACGTCCAGCCACACCAGCACATTTGCCAGAGGTTTGGGGGTGGGGGGGGGGGGGGGGTCTAAGCCATGTGGTCTCCTACCTCCCAGCTCCTGTTGCAGCTTCTGGGCCTGGGTCACCAGGTACTTGATGGGGATGTGGTCCATGAGGGCCGCCGAGTAGGACTTGGGCTTCTTCTGCATCAAGGCTAAAGGAGGGCAGACAGACAGACAGACAGACAGACAGACAGACGGGTGGGTGAGAGCCCTGGTGGTGAGGAGTGAGGAATGAAGGGGAGCTGACAGACTGCCACCGGTGGAGGTGATTTCTCATCGACGCGGGTTCATTAGCGCCGCTGATGGGCGTCATTACTCCTTCCCTGGGAGGCGGCGGGAGCACTCGGGTAAACACGGCAATTAGCGAAGAGGAAGGGCACAAACACGCACTTAGGTTTGGCCTAATGAAGGGCGAGGAGAAGGGGAGCGGGTGGGGGGGGGGCGTCGCGGGAGAGAGTGGAACAGCGCTCACGCTCCGGCTAAGTACGGGTGCTCCTCGATGGCTTGTAAAAGGACATGGGATGAACCAAACAAAGTACAAAAGTGAACCGCGAACACTCTGCTCACCGACAGCTGTCAAGAGTCGGTGAGCTGGCCGTGCCTTTGCTGCGGCATTGTGGGAGGGAGAGGGAGTGAGGCATGGGGAGGGCTGCCAAGGGGCTCAACAGGCGGCTCCCCCAGTGAGTGCCACTTCCTACAGCTTTACAGAGGACAAAAGCTGTCACCGCCGCCCCCTCCCCCCACTGCTCCCGCCAAACAGACTCGCACGAACACACACATGATCCAGCATGAGGAGGAGGAAGGAGGAGGAGGAGGAGGAGGAGGAGGAGGAGGAGGAGGAGGAGGAGGAGGAGGAGGAGGAAGGAGGCAAGTTGACTTGGACATGAGAAAGGAGAGTTGAAAGAGAGTGAGTGAGTGGGTGAGTGTGTTGGCGGTGGGGGGGGGGGGGTGTCCTGGTGCTCACCCAGTTGCTTGGTGCTTGCCAGGAGGCTCTCCTCGTAGGAGAGGATGTAGTAGAGGATGAGGAGCTGGGGGGTGATGGAGTGACGCTGGCGCTGGCCTCGCCCACCTTCCCCGTGCTGAGGGACCGACAGACAGACAGAGAGAAAGACACACCGATACAGACAGACACAGAGAGAGAGAGAGACAGAGAGAGAAAGGAAAGCAAGATCAACATTATGGGGTTGACTGGCTTTTCTGGGCCTTGCAGGGATCATCCGGTCAACAGCAGAGTAAAGAATAACTACATTTATCCACATGCTGCGGTTCTTTGCGGGTTGAAAAGTGGAGAAAAACCGGGTGAAGCAGATGTCAAAATAAAAAGGGCCGCTTCAAGTCCAACCTTAAGCCCCTTTCTCTAAAGGGCTTAATACGGTAAGTCTGCAATTCAAGCCTCTAGATAACTGCACCGAGGAAGAAAAAAAAACCCAGCAGATTAAACACCGCAAAGCTTGAGGAACAATTCCCAGGAATGGCTAACCCCGGCATCCTGTTCAGATTGGACGTAATCAGATCATGGGGATTCAATTCAACAGACTCCCTTATATCTTATTAGGAAGTCAATAAACACTCAGGAGGCAGCAGACACCCCCTGCCTAATAGAGGGGGCGCCGGGAGGGCCACTGCACACCGTGAATGTTAAGCTAACGTCCCTGGACGAGGATCCGTTTCCCTGGACCCTAGCCAGAGTCACGCTTACCGGGATTGGATAACAAACGTCTGGCCGCCCCGTATGCAATCTGAAAACACAAGAGGACGCTGCTGGAGCGCGGAGATCAGCATACGTCAGCTCCTACTGCTTCCATGTTGCTGCTGCTACAGTGCTATTTCTTTATTGGGCAGTCTCTATTCAGGAAGGGATGTTTTAGGGAATGTGAATGAGGCACGTGAACATTTAGGAGCTTTTAGTGGTGAGGCATCTCGCTTATGGATGCCTACAGGTTGGGGGGAGCAGACACTACGGGATTGAATCCGGTGAGTTCGAGGTGGAGGTCGATCACCTGAGCTACTTGTACTATCCGCTCCTATGTATTCGACTCACCCCCGTGGTGCTCTGGAAGACGCAGAGGATCTCCTGCTCCGTGATTGGCTGGTTGGTGGCCTCCGGGTTGGTCTTGGAGGCCGGCGTGAGGATGGAGTTGACGTAGGCGTCGATGAGGGGCAGCAGCTGCGTGTGCAGCGGGGTGGTGGTCTCACACAGCTGGCGGTAGATCCAGTCCTGGCACCCAGCACCAGCACACACACACACACACAGACACACACACACACACACACACACACACACACACACACACACACACACACACACACACACACTCATTTGGCTTAATCCAAGTCATTCAGCAAATCATAATTTGACGATTTAATACACTCTCATGGGGTAACAATCCAAGCCCTCTGCACTCTAAATTCAAAGCATTGCTCACCGGATGAGGCCCTGTACCATCACTGGGTAGTTCACACACGTCCACAGGTGTGGACGGGGGCTGCCTACCTTGATGGAGACTTTGTGCTTGGTGAAGGCGCGACTGCGCAGCAGCTGGTAGATGCAGTGGATGGGCAGGAAGCCTTGGATGTTGGAGCTCAGGTTGTTGGTCACCGCCACACGGACCGCGTGAGCAGTCACCACCTGATGTACACAGTGAGGGGAGGGAGGGAGTGATGTACACAGTGAGTGAGTGAGTGAGTGAGTGAGTGAGTGAGTGAGTGAGTGAGTGAGTGAGTGAGTGAGTGAGTGAGTGAGTGAGTGAGTGGGGATAACCAGACCAACTACGGTGTTACGATGAAGTGACAGACGTTTGGCGTTAGGCTGATCTAATTTACCGTTCGAACCGCCAACCCGGTAAATCGGGGGAATAGCTTGCGCACCTGTTCGGTGAATATTTCCTGAGTGAAGATGGTCTTCATCTTGCTGAGAGAGCTGGGCTTGATGACGATCTATGAGGGGAAAAAAAACAAAAAACAAGAAGACAACAAGGCTGTAGAGATCATCCACAGAGCGGACCACCCGGTAGAAAGCTCACCCGCACGCTACACCGCTGTCGTTTCCAGCCTTGCCGTCATATCCACATTTCAGAAAAAATAACTAATTCCAGGCGGCAGACCCAGGGCTGGATTGATGAACTGCCCCTAGGGGGAGCGCCGTCAAACCAGAGGGGGGGTTCTGGCCCCGGAATCCAATTACATTCCACATTTTGGAGGAGAGGAAACACACACAGGCCAGGGGCAAAACTACTTAGCACAGGCGCGCAGCAAAACAACGCCGCACTTAATAACTAATAAAACCCGCCGAAATGAGCACGGGGTCCACAACGGGGCTGGGGTTTGTAACACGCTGCGCGCGCGCCGCGTGCACGTGTGTTCGGGGCGCAGTGCACGTGTTGCTGCACTACAGCTTGCTGCAGTGGAGGAGGAGGGTGGAGGGTGGAGGGAGGAGGGAGGGAGGGAGACACTGACCGGGCCAAGCAGACTCAAGTATTGATTACTGCCATACCTTCATCCCCAACGTGGAGCAGACCAGCTCGATGATGGAGCTCAGCTGGTTGCTATGGAAGTACATGGCAACGAGCAAGAGCATCTCTCCGAATGAGGCGGCGACGCCCGCGGCGCTGAGGAAAGAGAGCGAGCGAACGAACGAGAGAGAGAGAGGGGAGAGGGAGAGGGAGAGGGAGAGCGAGAGAGCGAGAGAGGACAAGGAGGAGGATGAGGACACACATGAGCACCCACAATAAAACACAAAATAAATGAGATGAAAGAACCTCTAATCCGACGTATAAGAGAGGCTGCCACTTAACCAAAGTCATTAGGTCGCGAGTGGCGGGCGCCCGGCACCCACCTGCACGCGGGCTAATCTCCCCGATCCGCCAGCCGGCCACTTTAACGACGATGGCCAACTGTGCGTTTGTTCACTGCCCTAGCGGAGGACCGATTTACCATCGCCAGGGAACGCATGTTTCCCTCGCGCGATGACACACGATCCGACATATGTCCCTGCACACCGCGGGCGGACACAAACCCACGCGCACAGTGGGAATATGCATACGTCTGATGAAAGACTCATTTACAGATTAAGGAATGCAAGTGTCCTGCATTTCAATGGAAATCAGCCGTCGATATAAAGTCTGGGTTGAATGTCAGCGACCCCAGCGTAAGTCGCCAAGGAGTATTCAAACAAACATGAGCCACCTGACCTCCCCGCCAACCCAGGCTGCTTTAATGAAGCCCTTTCAATTAAGCCATTCATCTCGCAAGCCTTTTCAAGACCGCTCGCAATAAAGCCGAACACAGGGAAGGTCAGCACAGAGAATAACAACGTTCATATTGAGGGGGGGACTGTTTGTCATGTTTGACAGCAAAAAAGATTGGAACAAAACAGGTGCTTTGCTGGGCGTACATAGTGAGCAAAACAGAATCCTACATTAGACTTGTTGCATTATGGGATGTTATAGAATATATTTAAAAAAAAAAGACATGTTTTAGTCATCACATTTAAATAATTATGGCATATTGCATATAAATCATGTATGATATGTCTGAACAAGAGTTAAAGCACTTCAATTCAATTATAGCAGTCTAGCCAACACATCAAAAACAACACCTATTTAAGAGACTGGTTAGCATGCTACTGTTGGCGGTGGTCGTGGCCAAGCATGCATATCCTCACTCTGCACCCCGCTGTGCCTGGCCTCCACCAGTTGGTTTTATTATGCATGGCTGCTTAACCACATCCTATGATGTACGATCAGCAGTGAGTCCAGGTCGTCTGTACGGGACTTCCTCATTTATATATCAAAGTCAATCACACCGGAAGGGATGGAGTCTTGATCCCATACCTCTCAAAGTATTCCTCCTCTTTGATCATCCAGCTGAGCCACATCACCATCAGCTGCTCCTGCTCTGGGGTGCTAAAACACACACACATGCACACACACACACACACACACGTTTCACACTCTGTGTAGCACAGGAAGGTGTTGGGAGCCAAAGTGTGCAGCCAGCTTGGCAGGAATCCCACATTGGCCGGATGTCAAGGCACCCGACCATGGGACTTGATGTGAGTCTACTAAACTCAAAATAACAGGGCGGTGGTGGTGGTGGTGGAGGTGGAGGAGGTGGTGGTGGAGGCGGCGTACCTGACCAGCATGGGGAAGGCCAGCAGCTTGCAGAAGGACAGGGAGACGAAGCGCACGCCAGCAGGGGTCGCTGGGGGCCTGCTGGTCATCAGCTGGAGGAGCTGCTCAGCCTCTTCGTCGGTCGGCCTGGGAGGAGCGAGCACGCACACGCACACACACACACACACACAGGCCAACACACACACACACACACGCACACAAACGCACACATACCGAACACACACAGAGTTCAGTGGCTCCTCATCTATCAATTTCCAGCCAGCGACTGGGTTATGATTGCCCACCCCTGGTCTTCCTGCAGGCATTGAGTCACAACATGTTATTCTAAAAGACAGCTGCTCCTTAAAAAATAAAAGCGCAAGGAGCCTTCCAAACTGTTGCGTGGGTTCCATCAAGTTCATTGAAATGGTTCCCGACGTTTATTTTTTCAAGCAAGGGCAAAACTATAGTTCTACAATTGGGTATATTTGACCGACAGACATTTAGGTACCTTTTATTCAGTATATATTTGTACCCAGAGAAACCATTTTGGTACCTGTATAGATTAAGTACCTGTGTATACACTTACATTTCGGGTGCACAGACGGAATTCTTTTTTCGTGACCCGTATATATATTTTTGTACATTTCGAGATTTCACACGGAATACATATTCCTTACCAGCACACATCTCATAACATTTCAAGTTTATCGGCAGAATAACACTTCGCCTTACACACTACAGGGTTTCCTGCAGAAAATGATTTAGTTCCTGTGGTGGGGTTGGCCGTCAGATCGGGGTGGGGGGGGGGGGAGGTTACTGTCTGACCGGGGGGGAGGGGGGGAGAGGGGGATGCACTATTTTACAGGTGGACCATTTAAGCTTATTATCATGCAGGTTGTCAGACTGTTGCCATGCAGCCTGATTGATGCACAGAGGGTGAACGTGAACGTTTTCTTCTTCTTTTATTTTTTGGGGTCGTCGTAGTTAAGGCAGCAGGGGTGTGCTGCTTGTGTCGCTTAAGCCTAAGATGTAAAGTGCTGTGGGAAACCCTGCAACTACCCTCACACAGTTCAGATCTAGTTGTCGGACGGGCGGGCGTTGATCCGGTGGGGGGCGGGGGAGGGGGGTACCTGAGGCCGGCGATGCCCATGAGGGCGCAGTAGAGGCGGAGCAGGGCGCTGGCCTTCACCACGTGCTCCTCCCGCAGGCCCGAGTACCCGGGGCCGGGCTCCTCGTCCATGCTGCCCGCCTCGTCCGGCTGCCGGGCGCTGCGGGAGCGCGGCAATATGGCCACCAGCTCCAACAGCAGCTGCCGGCGCATCTGCCACAGCACTGAGCTGCTCTCCCGCTTCCGCTGCAGAGAGGGACACCCCCGGAGACACAACGGGTGGACGATGACGGCAGGACAGACAGGATAGACGCTGGGTTAAGCCACAAAAAGGACGTGCTACTCGATCAGAGGTACGATTTTGTTTCAAATGACGACACATTTTGATGTCGTTTTTTCTAGCAGGCTGGAACTGAGGGCCCACAAACACACAGTAAACGGACAGGCGGGGGATGCGGCAACAACAGCCTATTTATTGGTCGGTTATTGCAGGTTGATTGCCCGTTGCCCCTCGGAGGAGGCGGGCAGTTACAGCAGCTCTTATTTCCCCCCCCCCGGCTTGTTATGCTCTGTTAGTTTAGCGCTACACTGTGATGCAGCGTGCAACGGCAGAGCTTCACTGCAGGGAGTACAGCGATGTCTTATCTTTACACACAGCGGGTGGAGGACGGGGGGGTTGGGGGGCGTACCTGCTGGCCGTTGCGGATGAACATGCTGAACCAGGTGCGCACTTTGCTGTGGGTACCCAGCAGCAGGCCGCTGATGTAGGCCACCAGGGGGCTGACCGCTTCGTCCGCCGTGTCCAGCTTGTAGTCCAGGGTGAGGGCCACGCCCAGGCCTGGGAGGTGGCACTCCTCCACCTGGAGGACACACACACACACACACAGGACTCAGTGAGCTGGACACACAATTATCATCAGCAGAACAGTGGTTTATTATTTATTTTTTCACACACACACACACACACACACACACACACACACACACACACACACACACACACACACACACACACACACACACACACACACACACACACACACACACACACACACACACACACACAGCGTGCGCGTAGGGTGAGCATCCTCTTAGAAGTGATTAAATGGGAAGTCGGCTGTGGACTGACCACCATGGCTCTGATGTTGAGGGCCTCCGAGGGGTTCATCTGGCACAGCTGTCTCAGGGCCTCGGTCCGCCGTCGACCCCCCAGGCTCTCCTCGTCCTGGAGCTCCCCGTTCTTGATCAGGCCTCGGCAGACTGGAGGGGGAAACAGAGACGCTTCCTCTTAGACTGAAGTCCCAATACAGCCTACCCAGCCCGAACAAGCACAGGACAGACTATGACGGGAAATAAGCTTGACTGTATAGACGGGACTTATGGTTGTAAAGATTTCCATTTGGTGCGACGCGATTATAGTTATTATCGAAACCCTGAAAGTATGCTCTGCCACGTGAAATAATGGAACTACTCTGTTACCTTGTTGACAATGTCTGCTTTTCAAATGGTCACGAAGACCTGATTTAAGCATGCACGACATCAGTTTAAGATTATGAATTAAGGTCATTTTGATTAGGGCTCTGCAATGTATTAAGACATATTTAGTAGGGATGGGCACGAGTAGTGAATTCCAAACTCGAGTGATCGAATGAATTACTCGAGGATCAATCGAGTACTCGTTTAAACTAATCTATTTTTTAGAATGCACAGATCTGCCGCAGGAATATGCTAATGATGAATGGCAATATTAACAACCAAACATGTAATGCTTATTCTCAATCAAAACAGTCAGTTATCAAGAGTATTCATTATTTATTTTTGCAAATGTTCAAAAACACATTTTCCTTACAAAAATGAATATGCGTCTCACAATTTTCACGTTTAAAAAAAAAAAAAAAACACGAAACAAGTAGCCTAACCATTGCAAATAATTTAAAGCTGCAAATAAAACTGCAGCAAATGAACTAAAAAAATACTATGCCAAGCGAAAAATACAATTTCGCTTGGCATATTTTACATTTCACCTTATGATCTCCTATTTCTGCCATCTCTTAACTTTTTGAATTCTGGCGTTGTGCACACGGCACGGCACGCGCCACACAGAAATTTGATAGATTTAATTTGCATTGTGCAACCGGCACGCGCCAGTGGCGCTGTCACAGCAAAATTGTTCCGACGGCGAAAATTTTAACTCCTACGTTATTCGCATTCATTAAGGCTACGTTTACACGATGACGATCTGAACAGAAGACGCAAAAGTGGCGTCGCGTCTTCACTTTTTATTCCGCGTTTTCGTGAGGAAATCTGCGTGCATACGGTGACGCAAAAGTGTGTGGAATTCGATTGGGTATGCATGCCAGGCGGCTAGGTGGCGCTGTGATACACTATCACACAACACCGCCATGTCTGAGCGCATGCGTAGAATCTTACTTCTTCTCTTGCCTACGCCGCGAAAACCAAAACATAATTACAGATCCTTCTCTGTTCAGTAATACTATCTGTACATATCCTGTACATTTCGTGGAAAGGCTCCTGTAAGTTTATTAGAGCCGTCAGAGCAGCTTGACGGTCCGACGCAAGGAAATAATCTGACATGTTTGTTGATTTCCTTGTACTGGCACATGTATGTGACGTAAACGCGTACGCGACGTGAGCAGATCTGAGGAGCAGTGTTTTGCGTCTTGGCAGTGCAGACGGAAACGCTACGGCGGAGCGTATTCAACTTTTCCACTCTGGAGGGCGTTTTCAGATTTATGCGTTTTCATGCCCCAAAAACGCCGTCACCGTCTAAACGAAAGGCACTTCCGATAAAATATTTTGTCGTTTTTACCCGCAAGCGTCCTCGTGTAAACGGGGCCTAAGTCATCGTTCGACGCGATTGTCCGTTGCCAGACAGGTTTCAAAAAACATTCTCGCTCATGTTGCCAAAGACGAAATAAAATAAACCAGATAACACTCGTTTTTACTTTATATTTGTATTGTATTGAATTTAGCTAGTAAACTGAGTGTTTAAAGTGTATCATAGTCGAGCTAGCTTGTGTTAATACACTCAGTTTATTAGCTAAATGCAATTAAACAATTAAATACAATACAAATATAAAGGTAGCAACGCTAATAAATGTAATTTGTAAAATAAGTGTTATCTGTCGAATGTTTTTCGTCTTGTGACGCTCAATGAATGAGCGCGAATGTTCATAAACCTTCCTACGTCATCGTTCGACGCGATCCTCAGTTGCCAGGCAACGTTCGACACGATCGTCCGTTGCCAGGCAGGTTTGGAATTTTCGAACGCAGATTACGTAGGCGGTACAATTTTGGTGTGACAGCGGCACACAGAAAATGTATACATTTGCTTCATAAAACCTGTCTGTGTGTGTATATGCAAACTCGAGTTTGCCTGTCCAAAAACTGAGTTCATTTGTAACAAGGGGTACTCAAGTAATCTATTCCTCATGCCCAACCCCTAATATATAGTTGCATCGGAATTAGATATACGGAAACTACATCACATAATTCTAGATTAGTTTCATATTTAGCCTTTTTTCATTTATCATGTGATCTGTGCCTTTGGGATCAGAAATTTGTATGCACTCTGCATTAAGTGCCACAGGGCCTCATAGCTTTCAATCTCATTGCATAATGTGGAAAGAACGATGGCTCACTTAACTGGCCTGCAAATAATGTCCAACAACGCCCAGAAGATAGCCTTGCCCAGAGCATGACTTATTCAGTTCTCTGCGGCACGGATTAAAACTGTTTGTATTTTCATATATGATACTTCTTGATAATATGCACCATGACAACTGGTAGATTGCATGAGATGGTTATACGTCAAGCTAAATAAATAAACACATCACGTTGTTGAAGAAAAAGTCGGATGCATCTAAAAACCTGGCCTCTTCCAGAAACAGAGTTATTATATTTTACTGGTCTCTTGGCTGCGATGCAACGCACAAAATAATAAGCAGTTGAATACTGAGAGGTGACCCTCAGTGAGATAATAATGCACCACTAAATCAACGCAATCCATTTCTTGTTAATGTATCCTACAAAACAGACAGAACTGCTCTTGTGGGTCTTGACTAAACAATAATTAAACCTCATCAGTTTAATCATAAATCTGTAGCATTGACTGTGATAACAGCAAGGCCTTGCATTACAAAATAACAAGAGTAAGAAGTGGTGAACACATTGAGTAAAGGAGCAGAGGAACGACAACGTAAAGGCGCATAAAGCATGGCTAATGGCGTTTTCATTGGCCCTTTTGGCCGTCCCGTGCCGTAGTGTACCACGCTGATTTGCGTTTCCACCACCTGTTTAAAACACACCAAACTGTGCCGCGCATGAGCTGCTGGACCATCTCCGAGGTCGGCCCGAAGTGACCCACCGGCCTCCCAGTGCGCTGCGGAGGTCAGCCCATATTCGCTGTTTGGAGCGAGAAGTTGTACCTCAAATTGGAGGAATATAGGCCTCTAAAAGTGCAATAAACTGTTGGATCTTGTGTCTGAGACACATCCACATGCACAAAGAGCATTGCTAGGGTTCTCAACAGCTTGATTCAACATTGTTTGTTTGTTCCTATAAGCCTTATGAAGGGTAATGAATTATGGTAGTTTAATAGAAGCGAACCGCTGTGATGAAGGTTTAATAGAAGCGCACCACAGGGATTTTTGTTGGACAATGTGCTCTTGCAAAACAAAATAGCTGGTTGAAATAGGTCTTGGTTTCAAGACTGGACATTGGACGATATATCAAACCATTAGATCGCTGTTATAGAGCGAGCCGTGCCAGTATAGTATAATGGAAGTACACCATACGAGTGCAACATGGCCATTTTGGATCCTTCTGCTGAGGTGAACTAAGATACAACTAAGTGCACCAACATATACAATGCTCCTCGTATCTCCTAGCCCTGAGTGGGTGGTGCCGGGCCGGCCTGTTCCCGGACATGCCGACGTACCTTCATTGAAGCTGTCGGGGACGTTGGCCACCAGCAGACAGAGAAACCAGTCGCCATTACGGACGTGAAGAAGAGCCTCCGCCACGTCCACGATGGGGAGCAGGGAGGGCAGTTCTGGGGAGAGCCGTGCAGCCAAAAGAACAGGTTTTATTGGGTCCTAAATCAACGTGAAATGACCCGAAAATGAACCCTTCTGTTTCAGATATTAAAAACACATCATTCAGAGCAATGTCGATGTGAATCACGGTAGAAGGACTTTATATAACTAGGTGTTCAATTACAATACTTAAAATAATCATAATGTCACAAATAAGTCATGCTTTGGAGTACAATAACAGATCATTTATCTTATTTTTCTAGATAAAGATATTTATCTTGTATCTTCCCCACATCCCTACTGTGCACCAGAAGGACAAGGTGAACTCTAGTATACACTGCATGTACCTGCTTGGAGGATACAGAGTACATCTGCAACCTCTTCCAAGTAGACAGGGCTTTCAAACAGTTCCGACGACTTCAGGAAAAACTCTCCGTTGGAGTCTACCACCTGCACAACAACACAGAAGAGACATCGATATATAAAAATGGAGAAATAAGTTCACCTTACTTCTGAAACTAATAATATTTGAAAACTCATAACATTTTCCCTGTCATAGACAGGGCTCCAACCTTAGCACACTGCCTTCATGTGTGACCAAAAACAGAATATAAAAAAATAATAAATATTTATTTAAGTCTAACTTTTTTCTAAATATTATTATTCAAAATATATGTCGATCATTGCTGTTCGATATGTTCCAAAATGTACATTTTATTGTGTGTACCACTAACATTTTACACACATAAAAAAGTAACTGGTAACAGAATGATGCAGTTTTAGTGTGACCTCATTTTCATTCATTTAATTCTAGTGCACCTTAGATCAAGTTGTACCTTATTCATGATGGCCAGCAATTCACTGAGGGCCAGGCGCAGTCTTCTGAGTGGGTCACTGTGTTCGAACTCCAAGGTGAGGCCGTGCTGAAGCTGGGACACCAGGATGCTCTCAGCATTTGAGCCACCAGCCTTGTGTCTTTTGAAAGAAAACATTGGCATTCACATTTAGAGCCTTTAGCAGACACTCTTATCCAAAGCGACTTACAATAAGTACTTTTGTTAGAAGAAATAGAAACAATACATCACTGTTGGTACAGTAAAGATGTGCCAAGTGCTAAGAATACCAAGAATCCCCCATTCTTCAAAATTTATTATTCAGGTTTACTCACTTGAGGTTATAAGAGAGTAATTTATTGTTAATTTACTATTTAGCTGGGACTTTTTTTATGAACAGATTTTATTTTCATCATAACACAAACACACTGACCAAAAGGTGAAAAGGAAAGCTCTTAAAACATCTTATGCTGCATAAATTAAATGTCCTGTAGCCAAACCAACACCATCTCTAGCATAAACCTCCTGACCTCTGTGTGAGCCCTTTAGGCACTGAGAGTGATCATTCTTATGGTTAGTTCACCTGAGCTGCTGTTCCTTCCTTGCATCCTGCTCCAGGGCATGGAAGTCAACGGACAACAGTGCTACGATGGAGTTGACAGCCTCCACACCAGAAAGCAGGCGGAGGATGAGCTTCTTATCCTGGGCCCAAGCCTGGCTCTGATCGGCCGGAGCACACAGAGCCATTCGAACCAAGCAGGGCAACAGTAGCCTGAGTTCTGGGTCACTCAGAGCGGCCAAGCGGACTACGTCCACCTTCTGCATGGCTTCGAAGGCATATGGGCTGACAAACTGCAGCCCCGTGCTGTCAGACATCTCTGTAGGAGTTTAAAGCCTTGAGGGAAGCATTAACACAACATGATGTGGTCAGGGTGGGACGTGATGCATTTCTTTGGAGTATTTACTGAATGAAACGTAACTGGACTACAACGCGTTAGGATTTTAGTATACAACTCTGATTATTAATTGTATAAACCCTAACCCTGCGACAGTGCTGTTTGACTATATCTTAATTTCATACAACAAGTAACCTCGAAATAAATTTATATTGTAAGCATCCACCAATGCTCTGTGTGCTATCGTAGTACTACTGCAGCCCAATATTAACAGATAGCCATCACTAAGGTCTAAATAAAGGCTAAAAGTTAAGATGATGTGTATTGAGTTCACTTAAATGCAAGTTATCTTAACACAAAATCAGTTATAGCCACCCTTAGTTCTAAAACTAACTTGAGTTTACCGGTACCTGGCGATAGCGTGACAACATTAGCTCTGACTACTAGCATACTTCGCTCCTTATTGACATGCATTATCGTTTGAAGCTAACGTTAGCAAAAGGGTAGCGTTAGCAACCACAGGCTAGCGCTACGAATAATGGCATGTCAAACCGCTAGGCTTGTCAATAACTTTCATTTTTCATTGGGCTCTGCATAACCGG
This sequence comes from Melanogrammus aeglefinus, assembly GCA_900291075.1. Taxonomy (NCBI): domain Eukaryota; kingdom Metazoa; phylum Chordata; class Actinopteri; order Gadiformes; family Gadidae; genus Melanogrammus; species Melanogrammus aeglefinus. The sequence continues at coordinate 676,088 of OLKM01000011.1, forward strand.
ACAGTAAAATGGAAATTGTTTGCTTACCGAGGTTATGAAGGTGTGCTATAACCGTACAGCTTTTAAAATGAATAGGAGGCCTTTAGACCTCGGGTTCGGGTTGAGCGCTGACACCCTGCCGGTGCGCCTCAAGTCCTGCACAACCACTGACACTGAAGCCGTGGTAATTCCATGCAGAGAAAGAAAATTAAAAATCTAATTCGTAAAAGGGTCCTAGTATTTTTGCAATGTCTGAATCCCGATCTTGCGTGTTACCTAACCCAAGTTTATGTATTTAAAAGTGTATTTCTCCCCAACATGATACGCCAGGGCAGTGAGAGCTATGAATGACTAGAGGCGCAGCAGGATGTATTGATGGTAGTGGATTATGGGCCACAAATGATTGCAATAGTGATGATACCATACTGACAGTAAATTATAATTCTATCATTATGGTTAACAGTGCCAGATATTATAATAACGGCACAGATGCTATGTTAAATTTGCCAAAATCTTAACATTACCAAATAAAATATATAATATAAAGAGAATATAGTGCAAATTTCATTTAATTATTATCTTGCGTGAAGTAATGGTTTTCTTATCCGTTTTGACATAATGGCATACCTACTGGGAACCTTTACAAAGCTTCAACATAGGCCAGTGAAGCGCTCCTCTTTGTAGCCTATAATGGCATAGTCTGGCATGTTGCACTGGATGCAAACACTTGGGTTAAATGTTGAGTTCATTACATTTTCAATATGTGGGTCTTCTGCACCCAAATAACTCAATCATTGTCATGGTTAAAATCCGGGCTGCCAAGTTACGAAAAGTTTAAAGTGAGATTTATTTATTTTTACTTTTAAGCGAACGTCTTTGACTCTAGAAGACAGATGTGAATCCCAAAATCGGGCGTTACATGGTGTTTCCATGGAGCTGTCTCTTTAATGATTCCCTTATTGGTATTGGGGCACGATGTCATCTTGGTGTTGATCGGACAGCTGGTCAAGTTCACAGCCTGGAGCCGAGAAGGCGTTCAAGCAATGTTTTGATATTGGAGACACACTTCCTTGACTTTCATTAGTGAATGAACCGGTGTTCCATTTTTTTGGGGTATTTTTAATATTGTAAAGTGGTGAGTATTTCCCTGGGTGGAACAACTTGAGCCGCCGCTGTTAGTCACGGTAGGGTTAATTATATGTAGCCTAGGCCTACTACACCAATGGTAACCTTTTTTTCAGAAACTCAGATTACCTTTACATACATATATATATAATATATATATATATGTATATATATATATATATATATATATATAATATATATATATATATATATATATATATATATATATATATATATATATATATATATATATATATATATATATATAAAGGATGTTAACGTTTTTGTTCCATACAGTATAGGATTATTTTTATATAGTAGGCCTATAGGACACATTTAAAAAGTCTGCGTCAAGAAAGCCTTGTTTTGCTTCACATTGTAGAAACAATGTTGACATCAAAGTTGTGGCTGCAATCGTTTCGCTATGCAACGCTTCAGTTAATGCCATAGAGGCACCATGTTCACTTTCCATTAGGAGTAAGTAACCATAGCTCTGGGAGTAACCAGCAGCGCTGCCAAGTTTTCAGAAGACCTCGGAGGGAGATTTGAGCGGCCCCATTTCTATTTCCCAAGTTTCATAACTTGTAATCCTAGTTTGTCAGATATCACTATTGATCAACGGGTATGGGACTTCTTGACCCAGACCGGACCTACAAAAATGCCTGCATAGGTTTAGAATTTTTATCCCAGAAAGCCAGATGGCTTTGACCGAACAAAAACATGTATTAAAATGTTGGAAAAGTATGGATTCATAACAATTCTGTCTCAGCAACAGGTATGATAGAATACAGGGATCTGATGAAAAGCACACTTTTATTCCCACTTTACATTCCAAATCTTTTCCTAAAAAATCCTAAACAAACCTGAGTTCAGATACAAGACAGACCAACAGTTCCTCTCAGCTCCACCATGTGATCTGCTCCGATTGCACATCATAATCCCGCAGAATTCCCCAAAGCAATGAACACAAGCACGGATAAAGTATCAAGTTCGACGCACTTTATTCCTAAACAAGGCCGCACCACCTGTCGCTGGCATGGCATTTATATATATTTATTTATATATTTTATAGATATATATATATATTTATATATTGCCGTTTGGTTTTTGAGTCTAAATGTGTTGTATAAAATACTATATCCGATCATGTACCTCTTTAGTTGAACACAGTGAACTTCATCGCTGTACCTCTGTAGCTACAGCGTCGCTGTAAGTCCTTCATGCTCAAAGGCATGGAACATAATTATTCACTCATAACTCTTCTGTACATTGTGACAATACAAATAGTTCATCTCCAATACAAAAAATAATACTCTAAAAGCGACCTACTGCAATTGTATTGAATTTTTATAGGATTTTTTTCCTGTGGTTTTCTTATTAAGACGATAACATCTTAGACCAATTGCTTTAAAGCCGGAAGGTGATACAAACCTTCTCCATTTCATATATAAAAGATGTTAAGAAATAAGACAAATTATACACTTAGAAACTTACAATAAATAAGATAGTTGCAGGCATTTCTCTTGGATACAATATCATCCAAAGGAATAGAAAGGTAATTTGGGTTTTAAAAATGAAATATCCATTCTTGAGTAATATTTTCAATCACATATGTCCCTTTTTCTTCAAACGACTTGGCAAATACAGACATGATTTCTTCAGCCCAAACTGACGAAAGACTGTGCAACCAATCAGCATGTCCTCTCACTTTAATCATTGTCGATGTAGAGTCGGCTTTCGGTTTCTTTTCTTCGGTTTCTCTTGTTCCTTCGTGGATTTGTCTGTGAGCGCGTTACCTTCACGGGGGACAGGGCTGTCACACCAATAGCAGCAGCCCAAAGCTTGTGCCAGGTCCCGCCCCCTTTTCTTAAAATCATCCATCTCCTTCCTCTCATCTCTCAAGCACACACACACACACACACACACACACACACACACACACACACACACACACACACACACACACACACACACACACACACACACACACACACACACACACACACACACACACGCACACGCACACACACACACTCAAGTGCTCGTACACACACACACACACACACACACACACACTAGAGTGTGTCCCTGTGTCTCCCTGTGCATGGCGCGGGGCTACAACATGTTCATGATGAAGTTGTACATCTGGTTGAGGACCACAAAGTGGATGGGCAGGCAGGAGCGGCGGTCCTGCGTGGCGGGGTCACACGTCAGCCAGGAGAGGGCGTTGTACTGCTCCAGCACAAATCTGCATTGGTGGGAGAAAAACACACACACACACACACACACACACACACACACACACACACACACACACACACACCACACACACACACACACACACACACACACACACACACACACACACACACATACACACACACAACAAGGCCACGTCAGACCTCAACGCTGAAAACTTTCAGCAGGACGTTTTGTGATTTCTCAAGTGGATCTGATCGTGTTCCGCTTCAGAGCGCTGCCGTGGTTACCTGAGCACATCTGAGGTCTGGTTGGAGTCAAGCGGGTGGGAGTGTTTGCTGCTGTGCAGAAGTTCATCTGACTGCACTGAAGACACATGGAGGTGCAAGGAGGCCTAGGGTGGGCGAGAGAGAGAGAGAAAGACAGTGAGAGAGAGAGAAGGGTGTCACTTGAGTGCAGCTGTTCCCTAACCTTTCTTTCATGCCATCTAAATATTGACAGTCATGCTCACAGTTGTGCGACTGCCGTAGGGAGTCACTACCGCAGCAGGGGGGGTGACGCTACATTCTCACTCATGGTTTGATTCTATTTGTATGCATGCGCCATTTCCTTTCCTCGTAATGTGGAGTCATAACAACGACGCACACAGGGAAATGAAAGCACACCTCGACTGACATATCAATCCAACCTACGCAAAGCTGAGACCGTAGCCACCGAAACTGAGCAAAATCAGTGGCAAGCTGTATATTCTTGGTACAGTTTGTGACTGTGTCGAGAAGTATGCTCCGAGGACTATGACTCAGTTTGACATTTAAAAATGGCTTCCAGAAGATTCCCAAGTGTGGTGTCACGACATTCCAGCTGAAACATGACTAAAATGTTACATGAAGTGTTTTCAGTAGAAAGTCAAACAGGAAAGTCGCCAGATCTTATGTGTGTACACCTTTTCTTATATTTTATGTAGATCTCTACCGTTTAAAACAAACAGACCTTCAGTAACCATGGTGAAACTACACATCTCTAACATACTGTGGTCGGTTAAAAAAAAGAAAAGATGCACGTCATTAAAGAAATACAGTCACGATCAACTATGTTGCTTTAAAAGGTACCAGACAGACCGTCTGGTGTTCACTTGTCACTCGTGCGCTACGGCTCGGTGCTGCTTGGTTACCTAGGCAACAGGGAGTCGTTTCATCCTACAAAGACAGTGAAGCTCCGTGAATAATACGGGGTCGCTTGAATTTATTTTGCAAATGAACTTCCTATGACATCGACTCCGGGGAAGTAAGGCATGCCAGCAGTGTTGATGTGGGAGTATCTGTCAGAAGACATTGACACTCAACTTTGCCTTAAATATTCGCAATTCACATTCGGTCGTCGGGGAAACACAAGCACAATGTATACCCTTGACTAACTATTTTACCACCCATGAAAGCATTATTACAACATTCTGTCGTTTTGTTAAACATGGTTAACAAATGCGGGACAAAGAAATCGCCTATCTTTGTCTCAGTCATGCTATAGAAAATCACAGAATACAAAAAAGACAATGCAGAGAGGAAGCTCTCCCCACGGGCCACGCGCTCTCACCTTGAGGAACAGCGGACACTGGTTCTGAGCCTGCGGACAGGCCGACCAGAACCAGTCGGGCAGCGGGCCGGCCTTGGCGGTGGACACAAAGTAGCCCAGGGCCAGGGGCTGCTGGAGGAGTGGGACCTCGTCGTGGTCCGTGCTCTGGCCCTGTGGCCCCGGGGAGGGGGGAGAGGGAGGGAGGAGAGGGAGGGGAGAGAGGGAGGGAGGAGAGGGAGGGAGGGAGCCGACTCGTCAAGGGACAGGACTTTTGGTTCACGCGTTAAGGTCATTTTTTTCTTTTTTCTAATCTGGTCCAATGTGCAGAATTGTGTTGATGTTATGTGCAACGTGATAAAAAAACACATTACAAGAAAAAGTAGCAAGGGTATATTAATGGCTTCAAATGGGATTGTCATTTAAAATCAAAACAGATAGAGAACATGCTGGGATACAACGCGGGTGTATGTGTGTGTGTGTGTGTGTGTGTGTGTGTGTGTGTTTGTGTGTGTGGGGGTCAGTGTGGTTGTGTGTGCGTGCTTGTGTGCGTGCGTGTGTGTCGGTGCTTGCTGTGCGTGCGTGTGTGTCGGGGGGGGGGGAGGGCTGACCTTGCTGCCGTCCCCTCCATGGTGGTAGTGGGAGCCGGGGGAGTGGACCGGCGAGTTGGTAGGGGAGATGTTGATGATATCCGTGTCCACCAGCTCGCTCTCCGTTTCCAGCAGGCCCAGGATCCCGATGGGGTCCGGCTCACCTAGAAACCAGACCCAGACCCCCCACGTCAACACATTCACACTTTTCCTCCAGGAGGGTGCCAACGCAAAAGAAGCATCTGGGTTTGAGGCCCAATGTCTGCAGTCTTGCTGTAGGCATCCTTTTAGCACCCCCTACTTAACTCCCTACCTGATCATCTCAAAACTTACTCTTAGTTTCCTCGGCTGCCAGCATCCTTGAAATACTCAGCATAAAGCCGTACTGGTCTATTGTTATGTTTTTGTGTATTGTTAAGCAGCAAAACACTGAGACAAATTCAATCGACGTGAAAACCTACTTGGCCACAAAGAACGATTCTTATTCTGACAAAAGTGTAAACAATTATTGTGACATAACGCAAAAAAATGTGTCACAACATTTTTTCCCAGCGCTCAAATGTTGATCCCTTTCAAATCAGAACATTTGAGAGGAAAAGCTGCCCAATGAGGAGGACCACAGCCTGGGCCGGGCTGCGGGAGGGAGGGGAGAGGCGGCGGGGGAGAAGGGGAGCCCCCCCCACCGTACCGTTGGTAGTGTTGAGGATGTCGATGTTGTTGTCGATGTTGGTGTAGTTGGAGCTGGCCACCTGCACCGAGGCTGAGGTAGGGAAGACCAGGATGTGCGTGCACGACGTGTCCTGCGGCGTGCTCAGCTGGGACGTCTGGATGTTGAGCGTGGTGCTGCGGCCGAACACGGAGCCCGTAGACACAGAGTCTGACAGAGGGTGGGGGGGTGGGGATTAGCATTAACAAGGTGAAGGGCTGTGACGATACCGACTGATTTATGTGCACGGTCCCGAGGGAGATGCCCTTGTGTCCCAAGGCTTTTAATGCTTCACTTTCCTTGAGAGCCTGGCGATCATGCCCTATCATCGCTCATTCTCTTTGAACGGTATTGTATCGCCAAGAAATGAAGCAATTCACATAAAACCTAGAACATAAATCTCCGCAGTTTTTAATGCGATCTGAACATAAAGCAGCCCCCAGATAGATCACACCCCACCCACCCTCCTTTGCTTATCCCATCACCTTATTTTGAGCTCCAACCCCAACCCTACACTTCCTGTGATTCTTGACCGATGTTGGGATAATACACTGGTAATTCCTTACCCCCCCCATGATTGATTGATCAGGCTTTTTGTCATGCCACACCAAGATCAATAGACATGTGAGGACCGATGCTTTATGAGGAGTGAGTGAGGAGAGAGGAAGAGTCCATGAGAGGGGGGGAAGACAGAGAGAGAGAGAGAGAGAGAGAGAGAGAGAGAGAGAGAGAGAGAGAGAGAGAGAGAGAGAGAGAGAGAAGAGAGAGAGAGAGAGAGAGAGAGACTCATGTTGTCTCTCTCGCTCATCAATCTGTCTCAGACAGGGAAGAGGACATGTCGTGTTGTGACACACAGTGGCCATTCATCACCGAACACACGCCGCCATAAAACACGCTGCGCACATGAGCACACACACACAGAGGGCTGTCGTTGAAGGATAGAGTGGGTCAAATATTTGTAGATTGAAATAGTTTTTTATCGCTGCTGAGCATAAACAGATGGTTTCCTACGCCGGAATACACAACCTGAATGTTGATCGACATTCATAAAAAAAAACATGTGGCGGGTTTACACACACGCACACACACGTCCACACACAAAGACACACCCACACACACACGCAAGCACAAACGCGTGCGCACACCTACCTGGCATGATGACGAAGGAGCCCTGGGGCTCCATGGCGACCAGGCACACGCTAAGGATGCTGGGAGTGTCCGAGGCGGAGATGCCACACATGTGACACATCTCTCTGAGACGCCGACTCAGCGACTGGAGGTTCCTCCTGCTCAGCAGAAAGGTCCAGTCTGGAAACAAGGGTTCAAGAGGGTTCAAGCGCCATGAGGGACGACACACACAGTCAAACAGTCGGGCACGGCAGACTCTCGCTCCTGTGGTCAACATCTATCACAACCTTTCAGCTACTTTGACTACTTAAAGAATATCAATAGAGAACAGACTCTGTTTCTTCCTTTGGCAGAGTGGAGTCGTTTGAATTAAGTAGTCGACCTCACCTGGCTCGACTCCCAGTTTGTTTGAACAAAAGGAATACAAAAACCCAAACAACGTTGTGCAACAGGAGGGGTTGTGGACAAAGTGGTCCGTGTCGACCCCGGGCCATGACCTCTCACCTTTCAACTCGCCGTGGCCCATGCGCCCCAGACGTCCAATCACCACCCTCCAGGGCACCGAGGTCATCTGCACCAGCCCCAAGCACCAATCCCAGAGCTTCTGCAGGCCCAGTCCTCTGGCCGATCCTTTTTTCCTGCGCGCCCTGTGAGGGAGAACAAAAGGTGCCCCGTCAGTCCCCCCACTGCAGCCCGGGGGAAGTGGGGGGCCCTTAAGGACAGGCTCTGCAAACAGAGCTCCTCCAAACTGCTGGTCCAGGGCTCTCATTTGAACACGTGACGCTCGAAAGAGTTTGGTTTGACGCAGGGGTGAAACAGCGTTGCTACTTCTGACACCAAGTGATTTGTGAAAATCACAAGCGTAGTATCTCCAGCGAGGGTGACATTGTCAAGTGATATTATGAAAACCCCCAAAAACTAATTACAGGCAATTACAGTTCTCGAATGAAAACGAAACAAACAGTGAAAACTGTGTTGAGCGTACGTGCTAATTAACAGTCACCGCAAAGAGACCACGATGAACACATTATTATCATACATTGAGACTATTGTTTTGCGTGAATACAGGTACAGTAAATGCTTGGCACTTGGTTCTTTGAATATCTTTACCGTACGGACAGCGATATATTAATCTCCTGACGAATACACTTATTGTACGTCGCTTTTGATCAAAGCGTCTGCCCAATACCCTAAATGTAAACGTAAATGTAAAGTGTAAATGTAAACCGCTACAGCTCTTCAGACATCAGGGGTGGGAACCTAGCGCCCCCACTGCACTACAACACAACCTCTCTCACCCCCTCTCCCTCACCTGTTGGGCACGTCGATGCTGACGATGCACGTCTCCAGGAGCTCCCCGTACAGGTCGGTGCAGGTGGCCAGCAGCCAACGCTGGTCGTGGGACAGGCAGTAGCCCACGAACAGCACGTTGTACTTCTCCCCCGGGTCCGCCTGCTTCTCCTTCACCGGCGCCAGGATGAAAGGGGGCGTGTACAGCCGCAGACACTCGGGCCTCTGGATGGGACGGGGGGGAGGTGGATGGAGAGCGAGGTTAACAGGGTCGGCGCGGTGCCCGGTGCGTTGTTAAGGGGCGACAGCGGGGGACAGATCGGAGCACATTGTGGAGGTGTTTGTGAGCAGAGCTATGCTGGGTTTGAACAGGGCCAGGGTGTTCCCGACTGGGGGACTCAGAGTACCAGACTGGGGGGATGCATTGTCAAGAGCGAGGTTATTACAGTTTTGCAGTGTTCATTTATATTTCATTTTGACTTTCAGTTGAGGTTTAATTTGTTTCTAAAGCTGGTTTGCTCGTTTCAATTTTTTTCAAAAGCTTAGTTTTAAGTGTCTTTTTATTAGTTTCATTGTTAATTTTAGTATCATATTTTAATATAGGGTGTTTATCAAGGGTTTAATCAAAAAGGTCAGAAAAGGTATTCTTTATTAAAATCAACAAGAAAAAACTGTCACAAATAAAAAAAAACTTAAAGATAGATTTCAGATCCACCAAAAATACCAGGAAGGCTTAGGAAATGAATTGACAGAAAAAAAAAATGTGTCTGTTTGTTTTGTGAACACACAGTACAGCTACAGCGAGTTGTCGTTTTTTTTTTCCGCGTAGCCTCACTAGCATACGTTTCATGAAGAAAAGGCTAAACGTTCCCCTGGTGCTTGAAGAGGTTTGAACGGAGGGCTATCTTTTCCTGATTCCCAGTGTGAAGGCTCACTCCCTGCTACCCCACCTCATTGGGAGCAGCGTGGGGCTGTGTGTGTGTCGGGGGCTAGCGCTAGCGATGGGCGCTGGGCCGAGAGATGAGCAGGGGGGGGTCAATTGAGCGGGGCCGCGATCCGAAGTGCTCCTGGTGCTGCTGTCTTAACCCAGAGCCCACCATCCCATTAGGGAGGGTTCAGGGAGCCGGCCGAGCAGATAATGGAAAGAAAACTCTGGAGGTAGCGCGGGGGCACGCGGTTCCTCCGGTGCCGACCCGGCAGAGAGTAAGAAAGTGGAAGGAGGACGGCGGTAAAGCCCTGCCTGGCATCTGGTGTTTGGGTTCCCTTGTGCGAGTGCATCGGTGCGAACACAGCCAGGGAGGGAGGTTACGACGGGTGGCGCGGGGTCGCACTGTGTGAGGAACGGAGGCTGTGATAAGGCCACCGCTAACGCGATCGGGCAGGCCGCCACCCACTGTTAGCCCACCCGTCCATCAATAGCACGGGCACCAGTGTGATACGCTAACCCCCCCACCCCCACCCCGCGCGTGTTCTCCGCGCGCACCTTCTGATCGGCCGATGGGAGTTCGTAAACAACTAGCATCGGAGTGCTAACGGCTAACACTCCGAGGGCAGTGTGGTGGAGCACACGAAAAAAAAAGGTCAACGTTCATTTGGCTGAACGCAAAAGAAGCAAACAAGCAAGAGCGTCTGACCTGCGGACTCTTGAGGGCGGTGTCGATGGCGAGCCCGGGGCCGAAGCCTGTCAGCGACTTGACGTTGGTGGTGGTCGGAAGGGGTCGCCGGCATTGGGCAAAGACGGAGAAGGCCAGGGACTTGAGGTGCTGCGCGTAGATGTGGTGCTCCTCCCCGCGCACTGACTGGAGCAGGTACCGGCAGGGGATGATCTGAGGTAGTGCGGGGGGGGGGGGGGGGAAACGCAGAGAAACAGGGACTCAGAATCAGCCTCCCACACACATGCACGGTAGACTTTATACTCAAGACATGTTGGAAAGTTCTCTTGAAAAAACCTTTTTCCCCGCTGTGGCACATGGCACTGCAGGCAGACACCGTCCATGAGTGATTCTGAGTCTTTCATCCAAAGTGAATTACAGGTCATTTAAGATACATGCCAGTAATGAGCCGGTTAGGGGTTAGTCACCTTGCTTGACACTGCGCCAACAAAGGGTTACGAACCCAAATTCTTTGGGCTGGGAGTCAAAAAGGTTATGGGTTTGAAAGTCCAATCGCAAGACTACCCCTGCCGCTAGATTATCCTGCCACTAGATTATCCTGCCGCTAGATTATCCTGCCTTTTTTTTCAGTTTTGCCCTGAAAACTAACAATAATGTCAGACGACAAAACCTGACAGAACCGAGCACAGGAGCAGCGAGGTGCCGATCTGCACCCACCTGCACGGAGATGGAGTTGAGGATGTGAGGGGGCAGAAACTGCAGCATCTCCAGGTAGCAGCGGAGGAGACCCAGGGTCCAGACGCTGGAGTGGGCCGAGCCCTCGTCCTCCTCGTAGCTGAAGGGGTCCACGATGTAGACCATGATGGCTGGAGGGTAGGTGAGGGCGTGGGACTCCCCGTCCGTGGGCACTCCCACCTTGTCCCTGTCCAAAGTGCTGTGGGCGTACAGGGGGGGATTTATCAGCTCATTTTAGACTTAAACTGGTTTTTTTTTATGCGTTTCATACTCAAAATTATTATTATTATTTATTTTATTTTTTTACAGTGTAAATTTCTATTTTGTACACTGTACACTTGGTGGACATGGTTTTTGAAGTGTTTTAATTATTATAATGGACATGGTTTTTAAAGTGTGTGTTAATATTAATATTATGGAAATGTTTTTTGTCATTAAAGGGTAAATTTCTATTATGATGGACATATTTTTTGAAGTGTTGAAATTATTATTATGGGCATGGTGAAAAGAGTATATTTATGTGATTGTGGACATGGTTTTTGAAGTGTTTCCATTTTGATTATGGACATGTTATTATTGACATTTCTATTGTGACGGTTTCAGAAGTGCCCCTTACTTTACTGTGATGATCATTACTGTGGCCCTGGGAGGCCCTCCAACGTACCTCTCTAGGGGCTCGCTTGGCCCCTGCGTCTGGCTGCTATCCCCTGAGATGCCGGCGTTCTGGGAACCAGCCTGCGGCCCCGTGGTCGGCCCGGCGGCCCCGAAGGGAGGGAAGGAACCGGGCTTGGCCGACGGCAGGCCCTGGCCTGATGCGGCGTTCACCGTGTTGCTGGAGCCGCTGTTGTTGTTGTTGCTGTTGTTGTTGGGCAACGCCGAGCCACCGGTGGGGGCCGAAGGGTTGGAGGAAGAGGAGGAGGTGCTGGACGTCTGCGTGGAGGCGGGCTGGGGGTTGGACTGCGTGAGGAGCGAGCCGTCCAGAGGCTGTGCGGCGAGGTATGGCGCTGGGGGGGGGAGGAGGGGTGGAGCACACACATGAGCCTTTTGATACGAGCAACACAAGCTGATTGAAATAACAAGCACTTTAATCGATATTGAACCATAACCCTGTGGCCCTCTAGCCTCCCACTTAATTCACACTCCAAAACATTCAAGGCCCTGTGTAGCAGCCTCTCTGAATCACAACCGAACCAAGAGCGGTTGGGTCCATACTGGTATTAAAACATTTATTTAACAAGGTTAGTCTCATTGAGATCAAAATCTCTTTTACAAGAGAGACCTGGCCAGGATGGACAGCAGTACACAGCTACGACATAAAACACGAGACAAATTACAAGGTAAATACTAAGGGCAAAAGTGAAAATACATTAAGATTATTGACCAAAACATTTGCAATTTACAACGGAGTCCGACTTCAAACTCTGTGCTGTCCCCACAGAAAGAGGCCTGCGTCTCAATAGGGCACCAGAACCACCGGGTTCCCCCGCGCTGAGGCAGTGGACAAGGGGACAGGGGGAGAGAGATCCACACCTGGACCCGGACCCGGACCCGGACCCAGACGTACCGAGGTCGTGGCGGCACACTTGTGCATAGAGTTTGAGTTTGGAGAAGGCCTCGCTGCTGCCGGCCATCTTGAGGAACCAGTCGCTGACGGGCCGCTCCGACAGCTTCTGGGCCGCGCTGCCCACCAGCACCAGGCCGTCGGGGTGGCCCTTGGATATGGGCCGGTGCTGGCCCAGCCGGCACGACTACACACACACACACACGCACACGCACACACACGCACACAACCGCACACACACACACGCACACAGACACACAGACAAACACACACACACAGGAGCAGATGCAGGAACACAATTTGTCACAGAACTATCAAAATTTGAAAGTGTTGAAATAAAATAAAATGTGCTAGCAATAAAAGTGAACTTTAACAAGGCATCCTCACAAATTTCAAAAAATAAATCCTTCCCTGACTCCCTTAACATAATTAAATAATGTATATTGCAGTGTATTTCTATACATTGTATATTTTTTTCCGTAATGTTATATTACGTATATTTGTCGTATATCTGTCAAGATTCTTAATAAACAAACGGCCAAGGCGACCTCATAATCCTTCCTGGTCCTACTCGTTGACAAGCTCAATAAAACCCACCCCCCCCATCTACCGCCCACCCACCTCATAGACGGCGGTGAGGTCCCGGAAGAAGGTCTTGGCTCCGGCCAGCAGGGCCTCGCTGTCGGGGCACAGCACCAGGTAGCCCACGTCCCGCTGGGAGCCGAAGGGGTCCAGCAGCAGCTTCTCCCAGTAGGGCAGGCCGAACGGCGACAGCACCACAAAGTCGTACTCGGAGCCCACCAGGAAGGTGGGGATGGCCAGCGGCTCCGGGGACTCGTCTGTGCCTGTTGGGGGGTGGGGGGGGGGTCGTGGAGAGGGTGGAGGAAATAAGATGAAGATCCACTCTATTGTCCTGAAGGAGCGCTCAACGAAATTCCAGATAAAATAAATAAATAAATAAAACAGTTTGTTTTTTTACAACAGATCATAAAAGCAAATGAATAGGGGGATAAAGATAGTGTAAAAAAGGTGTGTGTGTGTGTGCGTGTGTGCGTGGCGTGAGCGTGTGTGTGTGTGTGTGTGTGTGTGTGTGTATGCGTGTGTGTGTGGGGGGGGAGGGGTCAGCGTCAGTGCAACACTTTGAAACCCCATTCATAAAAGATGTGTTATATCACCCCCGCCTTGTCCTTATCCTCCGCCCCCAACAATATTTTTATGGATCCCAATAAAATAAAACGCTGTGCAAAAAAACGCGTGTCCCAACTCACCGTAGGAGCCCCGTCCGGCCATCTTGTGGAACTGCTGCCAGGTGAGGGGGCCTTGGACGCCCCAGGACCGCACCGTCCTCTTCTTCTGGATGGCGTCCTGCAGCACGGGCTGCAGGGACATGAGCACCCGCAGGACGTCCTGGGAGCAGAGGGCGCTGGCGTCCACGGCTACAGGGGGGGGGGGGGGGGAGACGGGAGACGGACGGAGAGTGAGTGGGATCGGGAGGCGAGATGATTTGTTTTGTTACTTATTTACATGTACTTGATAGGAGTGTGTACACGGCACCAGGGATACAACAGTTGTAAAATCAACCGAAACAGACACAGGTAAACGTACTCCAGGTTAAGGGGAGGAGCTTGTTTTACAGCGTACCAATGAGGTTGTGGCGTGCCAATCGAGGCCCGCAATCGCAACCTGATTGGTCGTAATATAAAAACGACAAAATTGTACGCGCACTTTACTCTGCTTTGATGCTCTTAACATGGCGCAGCATACTGGAGTACGTCATGAAGTGAACAGCCATGTGCACTGTATCAAGAACCAACTTGGAGTAGAGAACTGTTGTAAATCCCATACTAACCCCCCCAAAAAAAGAACTACGTCTAATCGAATCCCTTAATTACAATACACTTAACTTTTAATTTGTGCATGTGTCAATTATTTAAAGACTTGGTGGAGACTAAATAAACACCAAGTGAGGAATTACTTAAGAGTTGGTTTAGACTCGGTAAAGACTTAGCGAGTACTTAGCGATGACTGGGTGGAGAATAAGTAGAGACTTAGTGGAGACTTAAGTAAAGGCCTAATGAGGCCTGAGGGTTGACCCCCCACCCTGCCAGCCTGCTCACCGTCCTGCTTGGCCCAGTGGTGCAGACACGTGCTCTTCACCAGCGCCTCGTCCACCTTCCCCCCCGACATGTTGTCCATGAACTGCCGTCCGTGCTCCAGCGCCATGTAGCAGTCGTTGCGGTAGTCCCGCTCCTCCACGCGGATGCAGGGCGGGCCCCCGCAGCGGCCCCCCGCCCCATACCCCGCCCCGGCCCCGCCGCCGCCGCCGCCACCGCAGTTGGCGCGGGGCTCCGGCCGGGCCAGCGGCGTGAAGGGGTTGGTGCACTGCTCCTGCAGCAGCAGCATCAGCTCCTCGGGGAGCTGCTCGCCGCCCGGCCGCGCCCGGGCCCCCGCCCCCGCGGGGGACGCCCGCCGCAGCTCCTCGAAGCGGCGCTCCGCCTCGCGGCACACGTCCGAGCCGCGGCCCGCGACGTCCAGCTCGTCCTCCAGGAAGAGGCCCGAGCCGTTGCCGTAGCGGCGGTTGACCACCGCGCTGAAGCCGCAGCTGCACGGCTCCTGGGGCTCGCCCGACGGGTCGCTGAGGTACACGCCCACGTCGGCGCCGGCGATGCTGGTGTTGCACACGCAGATGCAGCAGCTGTCGAAGTTGCAGTCCTTGAAGAGGTTCATGACCGACTCCGAGAGGATGAGCGTGACGTAGAGGCTGTGCGCCTCCGGGACCGAGGGCACGGTGGGGGGCTCCACCGAGTTGGGGGGCCGGCAGGTGGAGGGCGTGGAGGCGGCCGGCGAGTAGAGCTCCGAGTTGTCGTACTTGAGGGAGCTCTGGACGCTGCCGGGCCCCCGGGGCGTGCGGGGCGTGCGGGGCGTGCGCGGCGTGGGCGCCGAGAAGCGGGGCGTGGCCGGCGAGGGGAGGATGCCCGCGCAGCTGTTGCTGGGCGGGGCGCTGTTGGACATGAAGGGCGTGTGCGTCTGCGGGGTGTAGCTCTGGGCGTAGTCCTGCTCCGGCCCGCTGCCCACGCTCGGGATGTTGCTATGGTAACGAAAGGGGATCTCGGGTCAACGTGTGTGTTTCTGACGCTCGCATTCGTTCACATGAAACAGATGCGACTCGATGAGACGATCCGAGTGGTAGCACGTGTTAACTAACGAACCGGGCAAATGTATACATTTATAAAAATATTAACATAGCAAAACATAAATAAATAAATGATGCATGGTTGTATTCCGGGGGAAAAAAAGCTTAGAAGTTCTGCTAGTCCTACAAATAACATCTTAGTCGTGCTGCACTTCTATGGCGAGCATGTAAATAGGTCATCCAACACGGCGGCAGCACAGGAGCAGTCAGTGGGACAGTACACAACGTCCCTAAACGTGAGATTAAGGATAGGAGAGAGAGAGAGAGAGAGAGAGAGAGAGAGAGAGAGAGAGAGAGAGAGAGAGAGAGAGAGAGAGAGAGAGAGAGAGAGAGAGAGAGAGAGAGAGAGAGAGAGAGAGAGAGAGAGAGAGAGCGAGAGCAAGAGAGAGAGAGAGAAAGACAACACATAACACACAAGAGGAGGCAAAGTAAGAACTGTGCAAAGGTACCATGTTGGCTTCCCCACTGAGATTGGCCCCCATCTATTTTTGGGCGGCCACACCAGCCAATGAGGCGGAGGGAAGGGGAGGCGGGACTTGGGATAATATAGTGGGTGAGAGGAACCAGAATAAGCCAGGAAGGCAGAAAGGCTGTAAGGCGATCCCTGACCTGTGCAGCGTGATTGTGAATAAACGCTTGGTAAAAGTACTGCACTACTGTTTGAAGAAAATACAATTGGAAATTGTATTTATTTAAACGAGCCTTTCACTGAACGGACGAGCACAGATTCAGTCAAAGCGATGTGCTGTCTTTTAAAGCATGTGTACAACCAATTTGTTAGCCTTTTCCGTCCTGACATGGCTCATGAATACGCTGACCTTTACCGCAGACCTGTGGCTCCCCGATACGCTTTAACATTAACTGGGTCAAACTCCGAGGGGGGAATACTCGCCAGAGAGCAAACACGCAGCGCTCGCTCTGGCGTCGCCGCCCGCCCGTGTGTACACACTCCGTTCGGATGCAGCGCTCTGACCTCTGACCTCTGAGACAACACCACCTGGCTGGGAGCATTGACACTATCGCCCCTTTTTCGTCCCTAGAGACAAACACGTGACACATATTCAAACATATTCGGAAATCGCTGCAAACAGTTGCCACGTGCTGAACTGCAAGACTCATTTATATATCAGCGGTGGGGGGGAAAAATATAAACAATTCAATACACCTTACACCTCAACCTGACAGATGTGACCCTAGACTCTAGAGCCTCACCCGAGTGGTTGGCACGCCGTATAGGTTAGTGGAGGAGAATGGGGAGTTAAAAAGAGTGTGTCCGCTTGACAGGTAAACCCCAGTGATCCTGAGTGCTCCTCCGCTAATGCTACGGGGCCCACATCGCTCCCCGCTCACTGATGCTGCTGCCGCTCCCGATTCTCTCAACCAGGGGAGGCATCTTACACTCATCTCCCTGCTCCGCCCCGGGCAGCCATGGATGAGAAATGAAGCAGAATACCGGGGAGGAGGAGGAGGAGGAGGAGGAGGAGGAGGAGGAGAGAGGAGGAAGGAGGAGGAGAGGAGGAGGAGGAGGAGGAGGAAGGCTTAGGAATAGACCAGAGCTTGGGTAGCTGTGTACAAGTGTGTAGCTGTGTGTCTGCCTGTGACACATCATGTGGGTATATGTACGTGCAGAAGGGGTACTAAAGGGAGATTGAGACAGAGCGAGAGACAGAAAATAGAGAGTAAAGGGGAGAGGAGAGAGTGAGAGAGGGGGGGTGGGGGGTGGGGGGAGGAGGAGGGTGAAGAGATTAACACAGAAAAGAGAGCGAGAGAGACAGTACCATCGAGAGTGATGCAAAGAGGAGGGAGAGAGAGAGAGAGGGAGAGAGAGAGAGAGAGAGCGAGAGAGAGGGAGAGAGAGAGCGAGAGCGAGAGAGCGAGAGCGAGAGCGAGAGCGAGAGAGAGAGAGAGAGAGTGAGGGTATGGCATCCAGTGTACGCATCCTTGCACACAGATAGCGTGGCAGCCAAGGCGGAGCTGAGCTCTGCGGGAATCCTCCCTGGTCTAAATGAGATGTCCGTCCCCGCATCCCTCTGCCTAGATCAGCGAGGAGAAGTAGAGCAAACTCTTTAGGAGCGGGGAGAGGGGGAGGCGCCCGGCTCTCACACAGCCACGCAAGACAGCCCAGGGTGTGTGTGTGTGTGTGTGCGTGTGCGTGTGTGTGTACGCGCGCATGTGTGTGTGTGTGTGTAACAGGTAGAGGAAGGAAGAGGGAGGGGAGGGGATGGGGATAAATGTTGCCATTGTTTTCCTTTAAGGGGTCTCAGGAGCCAAGCTGCCTGCCGGTCGCTAATGAAAACGATCGTTTGGAAAATAGTTTGATACCGGTATTCTTAAAGTGGTTACGATGCCACATAAGTACTGCGTGTTTGAATATTCATTATGCACTCTCTTGAATGCTTGGGAATGGGCTCTGGTATTACACACAGAGCGAACCTTATATCATGTGCACAAGCGGTGGTAACGCTGGGTTGTATAAATCATTAACACGCGTGATCTGACTTCATGAATATATTCTGCTCATCTAAAATTCAGCCACGGTCTGCGAGTTAACTTTAAGCCAAACATGCCATGTATGCCCGGGAAGAGTATTTACAAAGGGCTGCGGCTGACACGCGCGCACACACACACACACACACACACACACACACACACACACACACACACACACACACACACACACACACACACACACACACCCGCATTCACACGCACAAACAATTCTGTACACATATGCACACATACACGCCCTGCACACACAAACAAACAACCACGTTCACACGCTCAAACACATGCACAAGCGCGCTCAAGCACACACACACCAAAGTCGGCACAACCACACACACACACCTGCGCACGTGCCCGTACACACAAACACACAAACAAACACCCCGTCACGTCAGCATCGACAGTCTGAGGGCGCTTCCTTCCTCTATTTGTCAGCCTCTGTCTCGCTGAGGAGCTGGATATCGGCAGCTCTCAACACATAACGCGATTATCGGGCTCTCGTTGCGAGCGCTGAGCCTTCGCGCGCGAGGCTGTCTCCGTGTCGTGCAATAAAAGATAATAGCGGAGAGCGCATTCTTATCGAGTCGTCCTTCATTCCTCTGACGCCGTCCACGCTGAATGGGGCGAGATATTGACATACCCTCCCTTTCATTACCAAGCGATTCCCCACACCGAATCAACCTTGACTGGATCTGAATACCGATGATACTATTTATGACCACTTTGTCGTTTCGGTGACTTCCAACCATTTCGGATACGTGTGATTAATCAGCCAGGGCAGTGGGTTAAGCGTCCTCTCTCAGGGACGCCCGCAGGCACTGGGGGATCGAAAGCCGCTTCCTTTTTTTTCCAGCTGTGAGTCAAACAGCATGAACGCGACACTACACCTTCCCTTGTGTGCAGAAAATACGGGAGGGACTTCACTTTTCGGTGGCGCTTTGAAGCGACAGGTCAAGGGACGGATGGGGTTGGACAGCGGGAGCTAGGGCCTTACCCGTCCTTGTTGAGGAAGGTCATAAGGGGCCCTGGGTGGAGCAGGTCCCGGCCCATGGCCCAGCTGGGCCGGTAGGAGCACTCCTCGGGCAGCTTGATGGGGGGCAGACACTGGCTGGGCAGCAGCTTGAGGGGCGCGAACATGGAGCAGCCCAGGAACGGCTGCCACAGCTCCGGCTTGTACACGAAGGAGAAGTCCTGGAGGGGGGAGGAGGGAGGGAGGAGGAGGGAGGAGGGAGGGAGGAGGAGGAGGTGAGGAGGGCGGAAGGACAACGGTCATGGGAATGGTCTTGCTGTCAAAGCGGTTTTCCTACGTATCTTTTCGTTTGTTGTTGGAGGCCATTTTCTGTCACTATTAAGTGACACATACACACGCCTTTTTCTTTTCTGAAAAGGATTTCTGTCTATCTATCAATCATCCTTGAATAAGCTCACAGTAACCCAGGTTGTCCTGTTTCCACCCAGATGTCCCATTTTACAATCTCTTGATTATTTTACGCTTGTAAAAAAACAACACAAGGCGATACGACAGAGGTAAAGCAAAAGGTTAACACTCGCTACAAAAAACGAAACTGCATCCGACTTAACCACCGCAGCTGACTCTGCGTTGGCTCGGTGGGTGACCCGTACCTTGATCTCGCAGGGCTTTGGGCTGCAGAAGCGCTCTTCCACCTCCATCTTGAAGAGGCCACCGCCCTCCAGCGAGGTCATGCCGGAGATGTCCCCGCTGCCGTCCTTACCGCAGGCGTTCATGGGCGAGTAGCCAGAGATGTGCTGCTCCAGCGAGGGAGGCGTGGGGAACATCTGATGCAGGTCGCCTGGAGGGGAGAGGAGGAGGAGGAGGAGGGAGGGGAGAGAGGGGGAGGATAGTGAAGGAGGAGGATGAGGATGAGGAGAGAGGGGGATGAGGAGACGAAGGAGGAGAGAGGATGTGGAGGATGAGGAGACAGGGGGGAGGCGGAGTAGGAGAGGATGAGGAGGAGTTTAAGGAGGAGAAGAGTCAGAGAGGAGAAGCAAGTATTAGACGTTGAGAAAAATATATTGAGTCAATAAACTGGCTAGCTGGGGCATGGAGTGATGCTTAAAACCTGAGGTACGTCAAAAGCATACGGGAATACATTATGCATCGACACGAGTCAGGAAAAAACATGATAAATCGACGATGAGAAACAGTGGCATGGGATTTGATCTCCTCCCATCGACACGATGGATAGGATGATAATAATGAGGAGGAAGAGGAAGATGGAGTCCTTCTCTCGCGAGTGGGCGGTATGCTCTGAGGGATAAACAGTTCTAGTTCTCCACAGCTATGTGTTTCAAACCGCCTGCGATATTCAGGCTTGAAACTGTTCCAATGCACTGGACCAGTGACCGGTTCATCTAAACGAACCCAGCAAACCCAACAACCGGGACAACAGAACGAACGACTCCCTTGACAAAATAGAGAAACATTTATAAACAACATGTAAATGAAATCAATTCTTACGCAAACATTTTTTGCAGCATACAGTAGTTACTGCTTATAGTTTGACAGCTATACTTAAAAAGGCTGAAAGGTTGACTCCAGTGCGTGTAGAGTGTGTGTTTTTTTTTGCTGAAAGGCATACTGTGACGAAACAATGTCTTTATTGTCTAAAGCACTTTCTACACTCCCTCAACATCTACTTCGACAGCGTCTCCACCAGCCCAGATTCCCGCGAGTTTGCATCAGAGCTTGTAAACGTGCCTAATTGGGCGTAGCTGCTTTCATATCCGCACGAGATCAGATCCAAAAAGCTGTTGTGACTCCATCCTTCATTCGCGGCTCTTTTTCCGACCGTGAATGCACCACCTTTTCCCGAGCACCAGCGGCTGCAGTACGGGTCTGTGTCTCGAACCCAGACGCCAACCTGTGGCTCACGGACGGGTGACTGATTCGTTCCATCGTGGGAGTCAACCCGCGAGCAGACTGGCACGGACACGAGGAGACGCAGCGGTGCCAGTAAGCAGCACCATAGCAACGGGAAAAGGGGCCCCTCTCGCAGCAAAGCTCGCTTTCCATACCACGGTGTGGGATTTCAAAGTAAAAACTGGATATTAGAGTCGGGACACCATGTTATTGTGGGAGGAGGAGGAGGAGGAGGAGGAGGAGGAGGAGGAAGATGATGATGTCATTGACGTGTCCTTCAGCAGAACGGGACGCTGGTTTGGATGGGACAAAGGTGAGCAAACATGTAGCGCATGCTGGCCGGCTGTGTGGAGGGGAGCTGTGTTATGATGTGATTGGGATAAGTGGTTGTTAGAGGAAGTTATATAGATTTGATTTTCGTAAAAATGTGTATTCATATTTTAATAAATTCAATTATGATAAATTATGGATATTGTATACGATCATACAAGCACGAAAGATTGGCCGAAATTTAATTAAATTACGATTTTCACGTAATGTTATCCTAAACTTGAACTGGCACAATTTGGGACAAACCATCCAGCCCACCACTAGGTGGCCGAGCCCTGTGTGAGCAGCCTAAGTGACTTGTGTGCATGGACACACACACACACACACACACACACACACACACACACACACACACACACACACACACACACACACACACACACACACACACACACACACACACACACACACACACACACACACACACACACACACACACACACACACACACACACACACTGTGCCTAAAGGAATTCCACATTTAACGACATTAACCGTGTTCTTATTTCCCCAAATACTCTATTAATCTGTTAAATGGAGGGACTGTCTAGACCAGTCTTTAGGATACTTTGGTACTAGGAAACAGAGCATCACGACAGATTTTGGTGATTATACAGACAGACAGCCACATATATAGGCAAACAGGTGTACAGCCAGCCAGCCAGCCAGCCAGCCAGCCAGCCAGCCAGCCAGACAGACAGACAGACAGACAGACAGACAGACAGACAGACAGACAGACAGACAGACAGACAGACAGACAGACAGACAGACAGACAGACAGACAAACAGACACACACAGGCAGCTCCTCAGACAGATAGACAACAGAACAAAAACAGCAATACAGCCAGACATACAACCAGATAAACAAACAAGCAGACAGACAGGCAGCCATCCAGAGACACACCCAATCGGAACAAAGCAGGGGTCAGCTGGGCATCAATGTGTATTTGTGAGTGTATGTGCATGTGTGTGCGCGTGCGTGTGATTTGATGTGTGTGTGCGGAGCCTGGGCCGCCGCATGACGGACAGGAGCGACAGAACAAGTGGAAACAAACTCCAAATAAATGTTTTGCTCTCCGAGCAATCTGAAAAGCGCCGTGTGGCAACAGTTAGGATTGTGGTCAGCCAGTGGTCCCGGTCAGTCCCCAATGGTTGGATTATTATTTCCCTGTGTCATGTTATGAAAAGATAATTGCCGTTCCATGTTTCACAGCAGAGCTCGCTCGGAGCGTTGAACGTCCGCTCCACTGGGAACGCGCTGTCCTCGGTGCGAGATCAAATGGATGATCCGTAATTAATGTAATTCTATAACCACATATTTATGCAGGTTAGGTAAAATCCGCACTAGTTCAAGAATATTTTTTTCTATCTTTGCCGAGCAAGAGTTTGGTTCTCAGTGGAGTTCTCACATGCGCCGCGCGCGCGTGTGTGTGTGTGTGTGTGTGTGTGTGTGTGTGTGTGTTGTGTGTGTGTGTGTGTGTGTGTGTGTGTGTGTGTGTGTGTGTGTGTGTGTGTGTGTGTGTGTGTGTGTGTGTGTGTGTGTGTGTGTGTGTGCACGTGTGCGCGTGTGTGCGCGTGTGTGCATGTGTGTGCGTCTAAGGTCAGGGGGCTACGTACTGATGCAGGACACGGGGTCCAGGCTGCCTGGCTTCCCGTCCCCGGAGCCGTACTTGTCGTCTGTCCCGTTGAGCGCTCTTCTGGACCCCGGCTGTGGAGGACAAGAAATACCCAGCATGCTCAGCGGTGAGGGAAGCCATCTCCCAGGGGCCGCAGAGCCCTCCTCCCCCCAGCTGAGATAAATCGGCTTTTGTTGGATTCTAGGTATGGTAGGACCTCATACTTGCATAATTTGAGACTTGTTTCAGTTCAACGATCCAATCACACACACACACACACACACACACACACACACACTCAGACACAGCAGGCACGTCCACCCCGCTGTACTGACCGCCAGCTCGTCCTCGTCAGAGTTGAACAGGTTGTCCAGGTCGTTGATGGACACCACCAGGTCCGTCACGTGGATCAGGCTGGTGTAAGGGATGCGGTTCTGGGCGCCCCCTGCCTGAGAGTCTGTGGGACACACACACACACACACACACACACACACACACACACACACACACACACACACACACACACACACACACACACACACACACACACACACACACACACACACGGTTAGTGGCTGATGACGAGATTTCCTTATTAATTAATTAATTTTCGTTTTCGAAAATTAGCGTTAATTGTTTAGTTGGTCATTAAGTCATCATTATTTTAACTGCTCCTTAAGACAGGCTGTCACCAACTCGTTAATTTATTCATATTCTAGGCCTTTTAGGAAACTGAACGTAACCACAATAGGCTGCTGACTCAAGATCACACAGTGCACCTACAGGCTTCAAGACCGGCTGCCAAATAAAGATGAAGCCAAATTCCATCTCTTGCTTGAGTGACTTATTACGACTGGAAGAGTCTGTGTGTGTGTGTGTGTGTGTGTGTGTGTGTGTGTGTGTGTGTGTGTGTGTGTGTGTGTGTGTGTGTGTGTGTGTGTGTGTGTGTGTGTGTGTGTGTGTGTGTGTGTGTGTGTGTGTGTGTGTGTGCGTGTGTGTGTCTCTTACCATCTGATGGACCAGCTTCTCCATCATCTCCCTGAGAAGAAAGAGGAAGACAGAGAGTGCAGAGAGAGAGAGAGAGAGGCAGAGAGATATTCAAACATAACTCAGACCAAAGCAACTGCAAAAAGGTGCAAAACATAAAAGGAGAAAATGGATGAATACGAAAGTATTCAATCTGATAAAAACACAGGTCCCTGAAGGTTAAACAGATGCATTCGTAGAAATATTACAAAGTAAGACTCGACGGCAATTAGCTGAGAACCGGCAATCCAAAAAAGAGTGCAGATACCACTCACAGTCACGAAGTCAAGTTATTAGCAGGTAACCTTAGAGCTCCACTGCTCTCTACCTCCGCTCTTTCTCTCATGTATCATCTTCCTCCCTTCTTTATTATGAAAAGGTGCTAACCATAAACAGTGATCCCCCTAAAAGAGAGAGGGACAGTGAGAGAACGAGAGAGAGAGGAAAGAGAATAAGAGCTATGAGGGAGAATGAAAGAGGAAAGAGAATGAGGAGAGAGAGAGAGAACGAGGGAACACCAGCGAGAAAAAGAACAGATACAAAAGAAAGGGAGGAGAGAATCTATCGGAATGAACATTTCGTATCCAGAGAAATGACCTCTCACACCGCCACCACAGATGTCAATAAATGGGAGGGTCCTCTCTCTCTGAGACCCCGAATATCTGTCTGTCTAGCCATCGATTTCATTACACTGCCTTTTTTCCCCCCCCTCGCACTCACTCTGTGGGTGCGAAGTGGGGGCTTTCATCTGTAGCTCAGACACAACCCTGCTGCATCTGACCGGTAGCTAATGGCAACCACCTTCACACAACCCATCAAAAAAAAACCCGCTGTGAATATGGGAATATTCAAAGGCTGACACAGTGCGTCTGTCTGTCTGTCTGTCTGTCTGTCTGTCTGTCTGTCTGTCTGTCTGTCTGTCTGTCTGTCTGTCTGTCTGTCTGTCTGTCTGTCTGTCTGTCTGTCTGTCTGTCTGTCTGTCTGTGTGTGTGTCTGTCTGTCTGTCTGTCTGTCTGTCTGTCTGTCTGTCTGTCTGTCTGTCTGTCTGTCTGTCTGTCTGTCTGTGTGTGTGTGTGTGTGTGTGTGTGTGCGCCCTCACGTGCGTTTCAATTCGTCGGTATACCTGCTTCTGCCTCACCGCTCTTAAGTCAGTCTAAAAGACTGTGTGGGGAAAACACGGGGTAGCTCTCTCTCTCTCTTTAACTCTCTCTACATGTCTCTCGCCCCTCGCTTGCGCCCACTGCGAGGAAGAGTGAGGACAGGGACACCCTACAGATGATCACGTGGTCTCCGGCGGAGACCGCCTCAGTCTCCCTCCACCTCCGACCCCTCTCCCTCGCCCTGTCTCTTCTGCTTTATTCTTTGCCTATGACCACCGCCTCTCCCTGGCACGTTTCAGAGGAGCGTGTCTTCAAGTGGCTCGGTCCCTTTCAGTGTTTTTCCCTTGGTTTTAGCTACAAGCCCCGAGGCGGCACGGCTGGTGGGTGTGGGAACGCGTTCTTCTCGTGGTAAGATATTCCATATGATCCATGGCATCAATATTTATGACATGGCATGTAAAAAAACATTCTGCACGCGCCAAGACAGAAACAGAGGGAAGAAAAGAGAGGGAGAAAAAAAAAGAGAACGAGAGAGAGAGAGCGAGAGAGACAGACACAGAGAGAGAGAGAGAGAGAGAGAGAGAGAGAGAGAGAGAGAGAGAGAGAGAGAGAGAGAGAGAGAGAGAGAGAGAGAGAGAGAGAGAGAGAGAGAGAGAGAGAGAGAGAGAGAGAGAGAGAGAGAGAGAGAGAGATTCTGTGTGCGTCTCCGGAAACATTATTGATGTTGAAGTGATACGGGCCCTTGAGAGTGTGTAGGGGATTACTGGGGAGATAAAACACACACACACCCACGCACACAAGCACAAACACACACACAGTCGACGGCGCAGAGTGTTTAAGCTGACAGCCGGAACCTCCCCACTGTTGACACAGATGATGCCCGCCGTGGCACCCCTGGTCCAGACCACGCACGCATTCAGACAGACGAGAGAGGCGACGAGATAGACAGGCCGACAGATAGACAGGCAGAGATGCATACGTACAAACAAACACACGCACACTCAGGCTCGGAGGCAAATCACCAGAGAGACTACAAATAGACACAGAAATGACTGCTAAAAGGTCAGTCGAGCTACGTATAGAGCGGAGCCGTGCGTATAAGTGTGTGCATATGTTTGAGAGGAGCCCGTTCCATTGTGTTCTTTACATCGGTTAGTAAAGAACACAATGGATCTGCTAGTCCTTTAGCTTTCATCCCGGGCCACTTCCAAAGCAGTTCAAGTCAGGGCTAAGTCTTGCATTATTTAGTATTGTCAGACGCACAGACGAACAGTTACACAATAGCCACTGAAATTCTTACGACAAGTCCCCGGCAGTCAACTATTTAGGGCTTCATATGCCACAAAGATACTAAAAAGTACACAACGGGGTCATAATATAGCTGATAATCACAGTAAAAAATAAGGCGTCAATCCAGGCATACTGAGGCCTTTGGGGGGGACGTGAACACCCCTCTGACCGCCACACGACCACAGGCGCGGGGTTGGGGGGAGCTCACCTTGTGTTTCCTGGCCGGGTCCCTCTCGCCGCCCTCCTTGTCCTTCCTGTTGGAGTGGGTGCACTTGGCGTCCTCTTCCTCGAAGGCGTAGGGGTCCTCCGAGGCCCTGGGCCCCCGCTCGGCCGCGGCAG
>OLKM01000011.1:706649-717138 GCA_900291075.1 Melanogrammus aeglefinus
GGCCGTCCACCGAGGTCGACGACGGCGCCTCGTCGCGCATCAGCCTGTCGCCCGGCAACAGCGGCGGCGGCCGGAGCTCCGCCTCTTTCCGCCGGGGCAGGTTGAAGAAGCGCCAGGGGGTGGGCGGGCCGTCCTCCTCGGCGTGGGTGACGGCCGCGCCCACGTAGACGGCGGCCTCGGGGGTCTCTGGGTAGGCCGCGCCCGGGTGCTGATGCTGCTGATGGTGGTGGTGGTGGTGGGGGTGAGGGTGCTCGTGTGGACGGAGGCCCTGGTGGTAGTGCTGGCTCGGGGGCTCCTCCCCTTCCTTGGCGCCGGGCTCGGAGGCCGGCGGGTAGAAGTGCTGGCTGCCGGGGCCGGGGCTGCCTGGGGTCTTCCCCGCCTCGTCGCAGGGGCGGTGGGGGCTGAGCGGGGGCGGCGGGGGCGAGCCGTCCAGCTCCTCGGCGGCGTTGGAGGAGGCGCAGGAGGACACGCCACCGCCGCCGCCGCCGGCCGGTCGCCGTGGAGCCGTGCCGATGCGGGGGAGGCGGCTTGGACAGGGTGGGCGTGTCGCCGAGGCTGGGGGCGTGGCCGGCTCGCACGGAGGAGAAGCGGTTGCCGCCGGCGCCGTTGCCGTTGGCGTCCTGGCCCCTCAGCGCCAGCAGCCTGGCTCCGCCCCGGTTCTCCCCCCCGTTCTCCATGGAGGGGCCGTCGTCGCAGGCGGGGGCGCGGTGGTGGAACGGCGTCTGCGGTCGCTTCTGCTGCTTGTCCGCCTTCTCTGACTTGTCGCCGCCGGCCTTGTGTTTGGTGGGAGTCTGGGAGGGCGGCCCCCCCGATGGAGGCGGAGCCAGGGCCCCGCCCGAACGCTGCTTGGCCCCCTTGTACCTGATGGGCCGGGGGGAGGGTTGAGACAAAAGGGGAGGGTTGAGACAAACAGCGAGTCAGGTCAACACAACGCGTCTTTCTGTTGTCCAAATGTTTTTATTTCTGTCGTTTTTGTTTTGTTGTCTTTGGGCTACTTGATGGAAACCTTCCCAGAAATATGATATCAGTCACCTAAATTAACCTCGCTGCTGGCATCATGGCCGCCGCTAATGCCACTCCTTTTCTGACCAATTAGCAGGCAGGGAACAACGACTTTAAACAGTGATTATGATGCAATGGTATCGAGTTCTGAGCCGATCGAAAGCACACACCACACACAAACCCCCACACACACACACACACACACACACACACACACACACACACACACACACACACACACACACACACACACACACACACACACACACCCACACACCCACACACACACACACCCACACACACCAACACAAGGGACAGATTCATAATGTGCTCAATACTTCACGCTGTATCTCACAAAGAGAAGACAAACAGCGCATTTATTCAAACCAAAGCCCCATCACACACACAGACGCACCAACACACAGGCAGCACTACATCAGAAGGCAATGAAACTGCCAAAAGCAAAAGGCATTTCAAAGATTTGCACTGCGAATATCTGACCAAAGTGATTTACAAAAATTCCAACATAAAAAACAAGCAGCATAAAATAAATAAATACCCATATGGAGGATAAAGTAGCCTCGATGTCAACTTATAGACTTTTGTGTAAGAAGGCCATAACGTCAAAAGAGAGCAATAACGCCTTTACGATAAAGAAGAAGAACACACGCACACACACACACACACGCAATAGCAAGAACACACAGACACACGTCAGCAGCGCATGCAGACACACACACAGCAAGAAAGAGGGGATTTCCCACCTCAATGTCACCCAGATGTGGGTATCTTCTAGCCCATTACCACTCTTCAAACACACACACACACACACACCACACACACCACACACACACACAGCGGCCCCCTGATACCCCCCCCACCATCACCATACTAACTTTGAACTGCCGCCTGCACTCCATCCAGAACACATGACCTCGGATTCACACTGGGCCCGTGTGTTTGTGGGTGATGGTTTGTGTTTCAGGTTGGTTTTCTTCTTGTGTGTGTGGGCAAGTGTACATCGGTGTAAGGGTGTAAGAAAAGAATGTAAGAAAAGAGCATGTGGTTTGGTGGAAGGCATCAGCAAAGAGAAGCAGAGGTCATGCACACCACACACACACACACACACACACACACACACACACACACACACACACACACACACACACACACACACACACACACACACACACACACACACACACACACACACACACACACACACACACACACACACACACACAATGAAACAGACCAAGACTGACTAAGACAGACGGATGTACATACGCACACAACTGAACATCGGGTGTCAAGGTGAATTGTTTGAGACAGCTCTTCAAGAGAAGACTGTGTGTGTGTGTGTGTGTGTGTGTGTGTGTGTGTGTGTGTGTGTGTGTGTGTGTGTGTGTGTGTGTGTGTGTGTGTGTGTGTGTGTGTGTGTGTGTGTGTGTGTGTGTGTGTGTGTGTGTGTGTGTGTGTGTGTGCGCGCGCTTGTCTGTGTGTGTATTTGTGCGTGTGTGTGTGTATGTGTGAGAAAGAGGAGACATTACAAGGCATTCTGCTGACTGCAGCCTATTCAGCCACGGCCCCTACAGACTGTCTCTCAGCAGGACGGGGGGGCAACTGCCCTCTCGCTGCCAGACAGTCTGAGGAGCGCACAAAAAATACAACAACAAAAGACGAGCGACATTTAAACCAGTGCACACATTAACCCACGCCACGTACCGCCAGTCCATTTGTCAACATTAGCAACCGTGTAGACACACACACACACGCACTCAGAAACACACACGACTTCTGTTTTGCCCTGGTGGTGTCCCCAAAGTGTTCCGCCAGAGGTCGAACTTCTCTCTCCATCGTTCTCACTCTCCTTTTTCTCTGTCGCTATTTCTCCCCGTCTCTCTCTCTCCATCTCTCTCTCCTCTCTGTATCACCATTTCTCCCTGTCGCCGTCCCCCTCCCTGTACCCCGACTTCTCTTCGTTTCTCTCCCTCCATTTGTATCACTTTTACTGTCCGCCTCTTTGGATCACCATTTCCCTCCACCTCTCCATCCCTCTCCTCATCTCTCTCCAACCCCCTGTATCACCCTTTCATCGTCTCTCTCCATCCCTCCCTATCACTCTCCTCTCCATCCCCCTGTGTCACTCTCATCATTTCTCCCCATCCCTCTGTCTCTCTCTCTATTCCTCTGTATCACCATTTCTCTGTATCTCTCTTCCTCCCTCTATCTCTTTGCCTCACTCTTTCTCTCCATCCCCCAGCCCTCTCAAAGTGATTCCCATCAGAGGGGGGGGGGGGGGGGGGGGTCTGAATAACACAAACATACCAGCACGCCGCGATCCAAACCCCTGGCAGCGCTGTCACTTAACGCACAATGGAGATGAATGGAAAACTACGCAGAATAGTACGCCTGTCAGCCTCCCCGCAGACACTCAGTTGGCCCCGAGGACCAGAGAGGCAGCTGACTCAGAGCTTCCCCGGGACCGATGGTGCCGCAGCCAACGCTCCACCACCGCCATCGTTGGCGTGGGTGTGGGAGGACGGGGCTGTGGGGGAGGAGGGGGGGGGAGGTTGGGGGTGGTGGAGCTGGGTGGGCTCCAAACGTTAACAGAAGGCACAGGACCGGGACGCGGATGCGTCACCTGATTTGTTGAGGGCTTTGGCGCATTGCTTCATCAAACAGCCAACGGGATCTTTGCAGCTTTTTTGTTTTTAAGTGATACATGCTCGTCGGTGGCGGGCATGTCTTTTTCCTTCCTCGCCGCCACGTTTGTGGGAGTTTCTTGGAGACACCGATATGACATCGTGACCTATTCAACGGCGATGGTTCTCCAGGAAATGCTGCTTGAACGTTTCGGAAGTGATATGGGGAGGACATTGCTTTAGAGCGTCGCTGCTTTTTTATTTTTATTGGACTTCAAAATAGTCTTTGTATACGAATACAAAAAAGAATGACTGGTGACATCGCAACAAAAGAAAACACACACACACACACGCACGCACACCCACGCACACAATCAACAGACCCTTGTGGGATGCCTCTTCTTCTTCCTCACGCCCCTTGAGCAAGGCAATCAACTCGGCACACCCACAATCAAACAAACGGAGAAGCTGCCTCGAACAGGCGGAAGCCGGGGAATAGAACAGTCCAAATAACAGATTAAACCAACCTTCATACAACCTCAGAGGCAATGTGTGCGTGTGTGTGCGTGTGTGTGCGTGCGTGTGTCTGTGTGTTTGTATGTGTGTGCATGGTGTGCGTGTGCGTGTGCGCTACCTGGAACAGTTGCAGCTGGACCTCTGCGAGGGCTCCACAAAGTCCCAGGAGCCCAGCCGGTCGTTCAGATCCTCCTCACACGTTCCGTTGGTGGTGGCCGGGAACTTCCGCCTGGACGAGGAAAACAAAGACACAACGCGTAAGAAAAATGGACCCATGCACACATATTCAATCAAAGAATACATGCAAAGAGGGCAAGAGTGTTGGTGGTTAGGGTGTTTGACTCCCAAACTAAAGGTTTTGGGATCGAATCCCAATGTTTGCAGACCACCTGTGGGCCTAACCCTTGACTTTTTGAAGGAGTTCGGAAATTAATTAGCACCTGGTTGCTATTGACCTGTAACTAAATTCCAGCTGCTACTGCTGCTGCATCTGATTAAATACTCAATCAATGATTTGAGAAATTCAAGCAATCTATACACCTGGCGTCCATTGTGAACCAACCAGGGAGGGAGAAAGAGGTTTTTTTTTTCGGGAACCCTTCTGAAGATGCCAGTTAAGATATCCCCGTGATATTCACTCTGGTACAGACACACCTGTCTGGCCCTGGAGGCCAGACAGGTGTGTCTGTCCCCCTATCTCCCGAAACAGAGATGGTGTAGCGCTGTAGCACGGCTACCACTGCTGACACCACCGCTAGGGCCAACTTTAATTACACCCTGGTGGCGTTGCATGTTTAGGAGGGACTGGTGAGACGTATCATCATAGAAGATAATGATGTGCTACAATGTGTATGATTACTGACAATACAAAATGGTGCATCGTTTCAAATCAAAGCTGTCTATATACAGGGCTGGGCGCTCATCATTCTAACCTTTATTTATCTTTTCATCTTGGAACATGAAACTGCATGAAAATGTTATTTGAGCACAAAAAAAAAGATAAGTGGTGTCTCCTTAAAAGTATATATAGATTTGTCACATTATTGATTAATGGTAGTTTGGTCAAAAAACATCCAAAATGTAGACCAATATAGAAGACAAATAAGACCAATATATACTATTAAGATAAATGAATCCACAGAGACTTTAAGTGAAATTAAGATACAAGCCAATCATGAGCAGGTAGGGTTAGGTATCCCGCTGAGGTCATGATGAGGACATCCGGAATCGAACCCGGTACCTTTCGTCCGGCTGTGAGAAACCCACACTAGTCCCAAACCCACACTAGTGCCCCACCGGCACACTGTGACGGCCACATTCACATTCTGCCGATGTGACGAGACGTACTTGTTGGGCGTCCGCTTGATGCTGCACTCCCGCCACACGCGCTCCAGCGCCTGGCCCGCCAGGCGGCGCGGGACCTTGCCCCCGTGGTGGGTGGGGGTGACGGCGCCGAAGCCGTCCGTCGCCGCCGCCGCCGGCCTGACCCACTTCTGGGCGGTGCGGGAGTCCACTGCGCGAGGGTGGGGAAGAATATCAGAGGCCGGGTGGGTTGGTCTTTAACGTCGTGGCGTTGCTCGATGTTGTATCAATTAGTACTTTATTTAAAAACAGAAAGCTCTATCTGAACGCGACCCTCCCCCGCTCAGTCTGAAGTGGACACTTGTTAACTTAGATTACTTACATTACTTACTTACATTACAATACAACAGAAGTATTTTCTCTCTTTATGTAATTAACGTGACCAATGCCATGGAACACCACGTGGCCAATCAGGAGCCATGACTTGTGCAGGTTAATCGCAATCCATCCAATCACCTTCATTGTATTCAGCTGGTGTCCTGATTCGTTAGCATTGAGTGGCTACTCCCTGTATCCATAAAGCGGTAACACAAGCTCAATAAGTACTGGACTTATTGCCATTATAAATGTTGCCTTTTAAGGAGTAACCTGACACCGCCTCACTACTTGGATAAACAGCCTTGGGGCTTCAGCCAAAGACTGTGTGTGTGTGTGTGTGTGTGTGTGTGTGTGTGTGTGTGTGTGTGTGTGTGTGTGTGTGTGTGTGTGTGTGTGTGTGTGTGTGTGTGTGTGTGTGTGTGTGTGTGTGTGTGTGTGTGTGCAGTACCTGTCTGAGCTTCTTCGGGGGAGGTGGGCGGGGTCAGCGTAACCAAGGAGATGGCGGGCTCGCGCTGGGAGGCAGGCACTTGGTGTCCGGGGTAGACGGTGGTGGAGTGGGAGGAGCCGGTGGGGGGCGGCGCCGGGATGTCGGACTGGGGCACCAGGACAAGGCAGGCGGGGTAGACCATTCGCACGCCGCCTGGAGACAACCCGGGAGAGAGAGAGAGAGAGAGAGAGACCTTCGTCACGCCATGCGGAGCGCCCGCTCACTTAACAGAGACTAGACCAGACAGAGAAGAGTTGTCACCTAATGTGAGGCCTAGCCAAGTTATATTATATTCCTCTTTTACACTCCAGCCTGGTTTATAACAGCGGCAAATTGGCGGCGCAGCATTGTCACTAATTCAAAAAATGAAACAAAATCTCTATCATTTGGACTAAAGTGAGTCCCCCGTCGAGTTATAACACATTCCTCTCTTAACTAATAAGAGAGAAATGATAATAGATACCACATTCATTGTGGTGGCACCGGATTGGAAACTAAAGCTGGGTTTTTAGCCACCGCACATGACTGCGCCGCATCAGGACCAAGGCAGAAACACATTTGTTATCATGCCGACTAATGCCAGCCCCAGCCAAGTGCTGTTTTATTCCTCACTTTACTTTCATGAAATGTTTTTATAGACGCTTTTATAGAAACAATAACAATTCTGTTTGTTTTTTGGTGGCAGCGTATCAGAAACTTGAGGCGTCATTGTCTGAAGGACCACCGTGTCACTCATAGCGACGCCGTGAAAACAAACAACAACAACAACAAAGGTGAGTACTCACCCACGAGGACCTCGGCGGAGGCCAGCGAGTCGTCCTCCCAGTCCATGCCCTCGGCCACCCCCTCCTTGGCCCCGGGGCTGATGGGATAGAACTGGTTCCACTCATCGATGAGCCGCTGCGTGGGCGGGTCCGACAGCTTGAACGACTGGCCCGTCAGCGTGCCGTTGAGGCCGAACGGACTCAGGATGACTGTGAGAGGGGGGGGGGGGGGGGGTCGGGTGAACGGGTGATAGGGGGAGAGAGAAGAGAATATGGGTCAGCATCGGCCACCGTTCAATGCATCGGTTGGTTTATAGGGCCCACGTCTCACGGCTCTGAACAGCACTCTCTACACTGTTCTTTCTTTCAGGGCCCTGCCTCCTTACGTTTATAACAAACCCATCGTGTGTATTTGATTAGATGTATTACTGTGGTGTTAACGGCTGTGTCTCTTGTTATCGTGAATTCCTCGTTCAAAATGTCATGACATCAGCCGATTACAATTGTTGTTATATTAATATTACATTATTCATAATATATTAATGAAGTAAATTTAGCCTTTGGTTCCTTGCTAAAGGATTTGAAAGACCGGACGCGCCTATAAATAATGTACCTTTTGGCCTTTTAGCTGAGATGAATTTCTCCCTTCCTTCCCTCCGTGTGCTTCCTTCCTGTGGCTGTAGTCCACTTCCTCCCTTCCTTCCGTTCTGCTTGCCCTGCACCATTGCTGCTTTCTTTTCCTCCTCCTGCTCAGCTCCCGCAACATAGTGGTTTTTTTTTCCTAGCCTTTCCCTTCTCCTTCTTTCCCTTTTCACACGGGCCAGACCTGTCTCTTGTCTCGCGCCGCTCTCTCCCAACACTTACTGAATAATACGGGCGCCAATTATTGGCCAGCACTGCCCTAACTCTCCCGGAGCCCATAAACACATTGTTACATTAAAAAAAAAAGGATCCTGAAGTAGCTAACGGGGTGAGCACACACACACACACACACACACACACACACACACACACACACACACACACACACACACACACACACACACACACACACACACACACACACACACACACACACACACACACAGCCAGCCAGCCAGACACACACACTCCTCACAACAACAACAAATTGGGCAACAATTAGAGATAACGAAAAAGCGTGAAATTAGGACAACGAACGTCACTTGCACATTTTCCAACGAGCACACTCCCTCACATCCTGCTCTTGTAATTACAGAATTACACAAGAGAGGTCCCCTATGGTTAGGACTGCGTGTGTTTGAGTGTGTGTGATCGTGTGTGTGTGTGTGTTGCGGGGTTGATGTATATAAATGGGCTTGAGAGGAGAGTGGCCAGGGTAAGTGGGTGAGCGACCATTTGTTAATGTCCTCCTTCGCAGCGCTCCTCCTGTGAGTGTCACTACTGGCCTAGATGGCCTTGGTGCCAGGGTATCGATCCCCCGCTACCCGGGGTGGGGGGGGAGGGGGGGAGGGAGAGAAGACAAGATGCATTAGCCGTCTCCAAGGAGAGGGCGAGGGAGAGCGAGAGAGAAAGAGGGAGAGAGAGTTGAATTGACTACAATTCCCAGAGCCGCCAAGTCTCACCTCGTAAACCTCTAAAACACCTCTTTAATTTTAATGGAGGAAGTTTCAGAGAGGACAGAGCGTGTGTGTGTGCCAACACACACATATCATAAACCCTAACGAGTTGGACAACTTATACATTGGACATCTTGTGCAAAAACAGCATAAAATGTAAGCCGTTACAGATTGTTTTGGCTGCTGTGGGAAGGAAAAAATGTCACCTATGCTGTAGTTTGGAGCAGTTAAACGCTAATATTTCAGATTCTTGCTAGCTAGCTCAACATCCCTGCCTGTTTTAATTTTTTCTTTAAGTGACTTTTTTTATAATTTAAAGGGCTAGCAAAGTGGAATACACATACAAGAAAGTCCCATTTACTTGAATACAATTCTACCCTACGACCGATTCTCTTTGATAGCCCACACTTGAAGAACGACAGAGCACACCACAAATAACACAAAACCAATGGAAGAGAGCCATAGACACTATATTAAGAGAGAGAGATAGATAAATAAAGAGAGAGAGATCAAATTCAGTACAATAATGGGAATGGTTTGCTGCCCCCAAATCACCCCTCTCTTTCCCTCTCCTTCCCTGCCCGATGTGCTTGGCTCAGTGTAATGGGGATAAGAGTTCATTACATCCACGCCGGACACTTTTATGAGGTCACATCCTGTAGAGAACGAGCAGAGCAGAGCGAGAGCGAGAGCGAGAGAGAGAGAGAGAGAGAGAGAGAGAGAGAGAGAGAGAGAGATGGCCATGGAGCACTCCAACCACACACTGAGCCAAGCTTGGGAGAAGAGAGGGGAGGTATGGTGTGTGTGTGTGTGTGTGTGTGTGTGTGTGTGTGTGTGTGTGTGTGTGTGTGTGTGTGCGTTTGTGTGTCTGTGTTCTGTGTGTGGTGTGTGTGTGTGTTGTGTGTGTGTGTGTGTGTGTGTGGTGTGTGTGTGTGTGTGTGTGTGTGTGTGTGTGTGAAAACGACAGAAATCCCGTTCCTGGCGGTGCTACGCTCGACGGACCAGAGCGAGATAAAACCACAAGGGAGAACCGCAGGGAATAATGGACACACACACACACACACAGACACACACACTAAAAAGTCTACGCAAAAATTCTTAGCGGATAAATAATAGATTTCAATCCATACAAGTGGAATTTGATTTGGAAAGCTTTGGTTTAAAACGGTAGGAAACGATGATTGACTTGATACACAATATGACCAGATAACAATAATGATGATCATACAACAATAATATTAGCACACAGAGTACTCAACCATTGACACTGAAAGATGGGATGGGGTTGAGCTGTTGCCAACGCAGATCCGTTGTCACTATGGGGCAAACACAGATGAATGTAATCACCAGAAATGATTAGGAGGGATGTGTTTCCCTGAGTGAATCCCCACACTGTGTTTTAGTTTTACGCTCCAAGACTTCAACAGCTTTTGCACTTCTCATAACAGGTCGACGTTTTTTTGCATGCATTGTCTCATAGTGGGTTGATATTTGAAGGAGCAGTACACATGTAAATACACAACAACGTGGGATGGTTCTCCTGGTTGATCGGACCGAGCCTGAAACTATAAGGATATTGTTACTGCAAGGGAGAGCGAGAGAGCGAGAGAGAGCGAGAGAGAGAGAGAGAGAGACAGAGAGAGAGAGAGAGAGAGAGAGAGAGAGAGAGAGAGAGAGAGAGAGAGAGAGAGAGAGAGAGAGAGAGAGAGAGAGAGAGAGAGAGAGAGAGAGAGAGAGAGAGAGAGAGAGAGAGAGAGAGAGAGAAAGAGAAAGAGAGAGAGAGAGAGAGAGAGAGAG
>OLKM01000011.1:726702-826702 GCA_900291075.1 Melanogrammus aeglefinus
GAGTAATCTTCTCTCTTCCCCCGCCCCCTCTCCCCTTCCCCACCGTCCCCCCGCCCCAGCTTCATGGTTTAACAACGGCTAATTCCACGGGTTGTTTGTTTCAGGTGGCGTTTACCCGCGGGGCGCCGTCCAGCCGTGGTCAACACATTACGGCAGACCCTTCCCGTTATGGCAATTACCTCAAGTCCCTTTAGGAGGAGCTTTGTCTGCTCTAACGGGGTTGTAGTGACTTGTGGATACAGGCGGGTAAGGAGCACAGATGGAGGGGTTCGGTGTCTCGCCCAAGGAGGCCTACAGAGAGGCTGCGGGGGCTGGCTACCTGTTTGGCTGGGAGCGGGGGGGGGGGGGGGGGACGGACCCTGGCTAGCGCTACGCTAGCCTGCCCAGTAGCTGTCGATACCCCGGCCGGTATTCCCGTCGCTCCCTGGCGGCGGGCTCTGCCAGACCTGGGCGAGAGGCCAGCTACCGTTCAAGGGATTACGCCTCAAATGTACGCCATTTGTCCAAACCTCTGGATTAATCACACACACACACACACACACACACACACAAACTGTTTCTAAGAAACTTGACACACACACACACACACAAACTGTTTCTAAGAAACTGAGGTGACGCGAGGTGGGGGAGGGGGCAAAGAGAGAATTGAGGGCGGGGTCAGGGGTCAGGGGTCAGGGGTTAAAGGGTGAAGGATTAAAGACGACGCCTTGGTCGTCGTCTGCTGCTTCTTCGAGGCCCTGCAGACACCTCGCCTGACTCCCACACCAGCAGGGTACTCGCTATTCCACACAATGCAAAAGATTGCATGAATGAAGACTGTGAGCTTCAAGGATATGAAAGGAATCCTCTCGATCCGTCTCTTCACTCTGTCTCTCCGTCTCCCTCGCTCAGCCCTCTGGCTAACATTATGCAGATGGAAGTTATGGTGCTAAATCAGGACAACTGGCAGGAAGCCTCGGAAATCAAGACACCAAGCGGGTTTTTTTTATTTTTTTTGCCCTGCATTACTCATTTCTCAGCTATTTGAGGTTAATGACGTTCTTGTCTCGTTGCGTTCCGTGACAAATCGAATAAGATGTTGATGTACCGAACGTCTCTTCAATGCATGTGGCTGGCCCCCTCGGGAAGCCAGGTTGTTTTTTTTTGCAATGAGATGGATCGGGTACTTGAGACCCAATGAAAACTATTTGACGGGTAATAAAACGACTGCTGGACCTATTGAACCAGCGGGTGGCGCTCAGTGTTAGACCCCCAGCACTGAGCGCATGTTCCCCTCGCTCCCCATGGGGGACATTTCACTCATTCATTCAAAGCCCCACCTCTCCACCACGATGGCCAACCACACACACACACCCACCCACACCCACCCCACCCCACCCACCCACCCACCCACCCACCCACCCACCCCACCCACCCACCCACCACCCACCCACCACACACACACACACACACCACACACACACACACACACACACACACACACACACACACACACACACACACACACACTTTGGGTGCTTTGAGTGCCATGTAAAAGCAATGATTTTTACTATTACTATACTATTGTTAATATTATTATTACTACTATTATATTCAGAGGTCTAGAGATGCACGGTGCCCTTTGATATCCCTGTTGCTACAGCAACAGAGGAAGCCCGGGGGGGGGGGGGTTGATTCACCTGGTGGTGAGGAAGGTGCTGAAGAAAGTGGTGTGGATTACCTACACGTATAAGCAGTGACGTAGCGCCCACTGGTGCTGTGGGCGCCCACTGCGCATGGGCCCCGTCATAGTGCTCAACCAACCGGCGCAACGTGTACACGCGCATGCGAGCGCTGTCAGCACAGACCGACGCAGACTGCGTGCACGGAGGACTGTTGACCAGCAAATTTCTGTGTGTGTGAGTTGTGTGTATGTGCATGCGTGCGTGTCTGCCTGTGTTTTGTGTGAGTACACATGCGCAACACAGGGGAAGATAAATTTAGCGCTTTAGCCCCAGACTAAAGGCAGTGGGCCCTTTATCCTGCACTGTCCTACTTAACGAAGCACTGCTCTCCGCTTTCTCTTGGCTCAGCACAACAGGGGGAGAGAGAGAGAGAGAGAGAGAGAGAGAGAGAGAGAGAGAGAGAGAGAGAGAGAGAGAGAGAGAGAGAGAGAGAGAGAGAGAGAGAGAGAGAGAGAGAGAGAGAGAGAGAGCGAGAGAGAGCAGAGACTTAAGCACTTAACACATACTTGTACAAACACGTAAACATACACAGAGACGTGTGCAGGAAGACTGCGTGTGCCGGATGCAGGGCAGCATGTCCCACGATGCCAGGGCCTTACGGTTAAAACACTTTATTAACAGAATTCCGACGGAAACATAATTAAACCGTGTGTTTTTAATTACGTGCATGAGACGTATTGAGTTGCATAGGAACACCTAAATGAGCTGTAGTATAAGGAGAAATCTCAGCGTGAGTTGGTGCACGTGGGGATGCCGAGGATTCTCTCTCTCTCTCTCTCTCTCTCTCTCTCTCTCTCTCTCTCTCTCTCTCTCTCTCTCTCTCTCTCTCTCTCTCTCTCTGTCTCTCTCTCTCTCGTCTCTCTCTGCTCTCTCTCTCTCTCTCTCTCTCACTCACATCACACACACACACACACACACACACACACACACACACACACACACACACACACACACCACACACCCCACCTCTGAAGGGGAAAACGCTGAACAAAGCGCCCGGCATGGAGGCGTTATTATTTCATTACAGTGTGTTGTTGTGATGCGATGCGATGACTCTCTGTGTGACTAAGCGTGAGGAGGAGAAAAAGTGAAAGAGTGATCAACAGAGTGCTCACATCAAGGCACAGCTGATAGGTTTTTCTGATTATAAGTCATCGCACAAACCGATAGCCGAGCTTTGGAGCTGATGTCGATTTGTGTTCAATAAACGACAAGTCGGAAAAAGAACAGTACAGGGCAGGGTAGTGTGACTTGTCACAAAGACATTGGGAAGATGTATTGAACATTATGGGCAGGGGGGGATAAAGAAAAAGTATTGCAGAATGTGTGCTTGAGAAAGCAAAGGTGTGTGAGAAGCACAAATGACTACATGGAGGGAGAGAGAGGATAAGTACACTAGTATCGAATGAGTTCTTTTTAAGTTCTGTTACAAAGCATTTTGTCGCCTATACGAATGATTTATATTTTTGTGTGATGTGATTTGCGTTTATTTTTCTCGTGGGGAGCGAGGAGGGGGGGGGTTGCCGTCGCAAGTGTGTGCTCTTGCCGCCCGAACAGCAAGATGTGAGCGAAGATGGGTGGAGGAAGCAACGAGAGGCCTAATCCATCTATTTAGGCCCTTTGGGTAAATACAAATCCGTTATGCGTGTTTGGCTTTCTCCCACTGCGAATGAGTTTTTGATGTGAGATGCTGATGATGATGTAGATGTTGCTGATGTAATCTTAAAGTGTCATTGAAGAGGCGAGTAAACTGGCACAGAGCACAATGTGAAATACTAAAGTAAAATGCTTCACAGTTGAAAGCAAATATTTGTGTGGGGTTTAGGTCCCCCCTTCACTGTAAAGCGTCTATAAATTCAATCCATTATTATTATTATTATTATTATTATTATTAATACATTAGGTGCTGCTTTGAGCTCTTCTCCTATGTTGGTATGCAGCCAGCACCGCCTCTCAGAGACTACTCCGCATGTGACTGCCATCTCTTCCACTATTAACCAAGAGCAGTTCTGATTGGTTTATTACCCACTTCACTTTTTTGGGGGCAGTGACTGCGTGGGATGAATGCCACACAAATAAGAAATAAGAAATAATACAAACCTCTCTCTCTTTCTCCCTCCCTCCGAAAATATAAATGTTTATATACATATATAAAATATATAGATAATTGGTAAAAAAAATACAAATATCAGCCTACACACACTGTAAATGTGTGTACGAAGGTATGTATGCACTACTGCATGTATGTATGTATGTATGTATGTATGTATGCATGTATGCATGTATGTATGTATGTATGTATGTATGTATGTATGTATGTATGTATGTATGTATGTATGTATGTATGTATGCACTACTGCATGTATGTATGTATGTATATATACATATATGTATGTATGTGTCTATGTATGTATCTAGTGTGTGAGTGTGTGTATGTTCGTCTATATGCATGTATGCTATGTTGATTTGTGTTTGTATGCATGTATGTAGGTAGGTAGGTAGGTAGGTAGGTAGGTAGGTAGGTAGGTAGGTAGGTAGGTAGGTAGGTAGGTAGGTAGGTAGGTAGGTAGGTAGGTAGGTAGGTAGGTATGAATATATGTATGTATGTATGTATGTATGTATGTATGTATGTAAAACAGAAAAATAGAACGTCAGAAAGAAGTTAAGGAAGAAATAATTGGCCTTAAACTAGACAGTAAGGCACAAGCATTACCCCTCACCATGGAAACATTTAATCCCAAGAGGCATTTTACTGCTGCCATGACAACCGGGAGGAGTTATGTCTCCCTCCCTCGCCCGTCTACCTAGAGGCAGCATCAGACCAACTGCAGACGGGCAAAAAAAACCACACTGCTGCCGAGACAGAGAGATAGACGGGAGAGAGAAGGGGGAGGGATGAAGGAGAGCGAGAGAGGGGGAAAGGAAAGAGGAGAGAGAGATGGAAGGGAGAGAGGGAGAGACAGAGAGTGAGTGATGTAAGCATTTGGAAACCAGCTGAGGTTTTAGGTTTGGGTAATGTCAAGTAGCAACAGGCTCAACCAATAGGGGCCGTGCGCATTGTTTGTCTGTGCACACATGCACTCGCTCACACACACACACACACACACACACACACACACACACACACACACACACACACACACACACACACACACACACACACACACGACACACACACACACACACACACACAGGTGACAGGGGCTATAATGATGACTGCAGCTCTTCCTGCGAATTAAAAGGTGTCACTCAGGCTGCCAGTCCATTTAAAGGACTGACGAGTGGTCATTCAGCGCAGCAGTATTGCAAGCATTGCTGCAAGACCTGCCCTAGTAATGCTGGGAATCTCTGACACGCACACACAAACACAAACGCACACACACGCCCCAATCCGCTGTATTAACATAATGCAATGAAATGTCAATTTGTATTCAGTGTTTGGAGGCGGCCTTGGATGCTCACTCTTCTCTACGGGTTGATGTTCCATCACATCAATGTAACCTTCACAAGTGAGCGTCAATGCAAATCAATAGGCAATGAAAGAAATCTGACGTCTGGGTTAACTTGGAACACATTTGCCAGCTTAAAGGGCTATTAATGAAGGCCTGGGACCGGGACAGCAGGGCACATATGGGTAGCCCTGATGATTAGAAACACAATTAAAAATCACTCAATCGATCAATCAATCGATTTCTAACTACCCATGCTAAGAAATGTATGAACTCATAGTGTTTTAACATGCTTTTGATAACAGCCCCATCAGGTGGCATATATAACGATTATGCTATCGATTTTTACCCCATGTCTCTACCGAAGGTATTATAGTGTTTCAATGATTGTTTGCATGTGATGAAATATTGCTCGAAACAACTTAATAATGCAACACCACATTCTGCACAAGGGGGCCGTGATGTTAATCCAGCAGACGGCAGCTCTACCAACAATCCATGAATTAAACACACCCACTTTCAGCCCCTGCACATTAATTATTAACTGTAATTCAGCATCCCCTCTCCGAGAAGGGGCTGCACGACACACGCAGCAGGGTGCACTTCCTCTCCTGTTTAAACTCAAGTACCCCCCCGCCCAATGCGACGACGGGAACGTTCTTTACTTAATATATTTTTTTATTGAATAAATAACAAGAAAAATGACATATCAGGGATGAAGTGTTTGTTGCGGGAGCAGAATTTTTTTTTAATGCAGTCTGTCGTACGGCTGCGCATTGCTGCCACAGCAGAAAAAGTGTTGTTGTTCAATATACCTGGTACCGAAAGATCACAAGATAACGAGGAAACTATGACATTAACATTGGATTGGGAATGAATCAGTTAATAACGAGGACATCCGATGACGGGAGTCATTCCCTGATGTCACGGCCGGTGACTATCTACTCCGATAATTGCTCGTCTGAAAATGTCTTAAGACGCGAAGAAAGTAAAACCTAATTAATTCTACTACATCACCTAAGTATCCCTTGTCACAGAAATGAGTTTCTTTGCTATTACAAGATAAAGTTCTGTATCACCTATGACCGTGAAAGTATTGTTATAACGTGATCCGTTTTGTCATTTTTATGAGATGAGTTCAGCATCACGTAAATCATTAACACAAGATAACTTTTCTGTTGTTGCAGCAATTGGCTTCCGTAGTTTTGAACTGGCAGGTGGTAAAAAAGCTGATTTACTCTGCTAGATTGAGATGAGGATCTCATGGCATGCTGACAGGGAGTTTCGAGGAGGAGAAGGAGGAGAGGGAGGAGGGGGTAATAGTGCGCAGGGGGGTGGGGGTGGTGGTGGTGGTGGTGGCACAGGGTGCTGGTGGTAATGGAGGTGAAGTTTGATCGCGTGCTGCTGTGGAAGAGGTGGGGAAGGAGCTGGAGCGTGGCGGGTCAGGGTCGCAGACTGCTCTTGAAGAACCACTTGTTGGTTCCCAGGGCATGCAGGCTTGCAGTAC
Source organism: Melanogrammus aeglefinus (assembly GCA_900291075.1). Classification (NCBI taxonomy): domain Eukaryota; kingdom Metazoa; phylum Chordata; class Actinopteri; order Gadiformes; family Gadidae; genus Melanogrammus; species Melanogrammus aeglefinus. Next base: position 733,383 of record OLKM01000011.1, read on the forward strand.
CCAAAGAGAAGAGCAGTCGACCAGGAGTTAGCCTGCCAAGTGCTTGTCTTCATACGGATAATATCTGATAAATGATGTCCTAAATCATCATGGAAGGGCTCCTTTAGAAAACCATTTCCACCAAAAGAACAGCCAGTACCGGTTACATGATTACAGATTTGATCAACCGCCGACTGATTAATAATTTCCAATCAAGCCGAGAGGGGGGGGAGGGGTCTTCACCACAGCGACCCAGTGCAATGTGTGCTAAATGCTAGCTTTCTAGGTGCCATCACCAGGACGAGCCGCAGGTAGCTCATTACAGAGCTAAAGCTAATTGCTAACATTTAACTACTTCAACGGCAGCATTTTGGTCCAATGGGGAAGGTGGGAGGGGGGCTGGGGGTGCTGGAGGGGGTGATGAGAGTGTGAAGTGCACCGTGACAATGCTAACTAAATAAATAAACAAGGTGGCAGAAGAAAAGTGTTTGACTGTAACAGCCCCATTCACCACTGATTACCACAAGACAAATATTTCCCCGGAGATGAGAGCCGAGTGCGCCACAGCGCCGTCGCACGACTAAACACCCCTCCACGCTTAAGGACAAATAAAGGAGATCTTGTTGTTGATTTCCGTCACAGCTCGGCGAGGCTTTGTTTGCTGTAGTCCCAGGGAGGCTGCGGAGGTTGCAGAAGAACAAAGCAAGAGGAGCCGGGCGGAGAGGAGAGGGGGGTGGGGGGGTGGGTGGGGGTGGGAGGCAACAACATCCTCCGCGACTCTGCGTTTCTGGGTGGCTGAACCACTATTTATAACCTGCCCAGTCTGCTCGGAGACGAGGGCGAGAGGGAGAGAGAGAGTGAGGGAGTGAGGGAGAGTGAGAACGGGAGGGAGAGGGGTAGGGTGAGAGAGGAAGGGAGAGGTAGGGTGAGAGAGGAAGGGAGAGAGAGAGAGAGAGAGAGAGAGAGAGAGAGAGAGAGAGAGAGAGAGAGAGAGAGAGAGAGAGAGAGAGAGAGAGAGAGAGAGAGAGAGAGGAGAGAGAGAGAGAGAGAGAGAGAGAGAGAGAGAGAGAGAGAGAGAGAGAGAGAGCGAGAGAGAGAGCGAGAGAGAGAGAGAGAGAGAGAGAGAGAGAGAGAGAGAGCGAGAGAGAGAGAGAGAGAGAGAGAGAGAGAGAGAAGGGAGAGAGAGAGAGAGAGAGAGAGAGAGAGAGAGAGAGAGAGAGAGAGAGAGAGAGAGAGAGAGAGAGAGAGAGAGAGAGAGAGAGAGAGAGAGAGAGAGAGAGAGAGAGAGAGAGAGAGAGTAAGGGAGAGGGAGAGCACAGCCTACTATCGACATGGGCAGCAAAAAGACAGAATTAAGACAGAATGCTGTAACGACTGACGGGGAAAAGGGTGGAAAGAGAAACGACGATCTGATAGGGAGAGAGCTCAAACCAGAGTGACAGCAAGCATCCGCGCCTCAGGAAGAAAAACTGCTTTGCTTTGCTTTATTGTTTTGTTTATGACAAGCCATCCACAATCTCTCCCTTTCATTATCTTTCATTATCTGGTCCGGGTGGGTCATGTTTAGTTTCCGAGTGCAGGTTTGGAGATGGGAAATTTAAAACCAGAAACACCCGTGCTGTACTTTTGTCTGCCTGTTGGCATGTACACGACCCAGCTCCTGTTTCCAGGCCTATTAAACGCGTACGCAGGCTCACACCCTCACACAAGCAGAAAAGCACACACACTGCAAAGCCCCACAGTCACCTGACCTCGTGAATCCACAGCAACAACACACGTGTTTCGCAGGGAACCAAACGAACCGCAGAGGAGAAATGTCCGTGTAGAGCCACGGTATCAAGTCATGGGACTCAAGTATCCCGGCCAAGAACAGAAGATATTAAGTCAGGTCCATGCCATCGTAGTTGTGCATATAATGCGTTTTACCTTACAAATTAACTCTCAATAACAGGGATGAGATAACCGGGTTGCTAGCAAAGAGCTGCACAATCGCACCCTGTATTTCTCGAGAACATTTGCGAGCAAAGCGAACTCATGCAATACCACACAGTTATGTTTTAAGCTTATACGCTTCATGCCTCAACCCCACATACTGTATTTAGTATGGATATGCAATGTCTGCCCGTTTGGTGCATGCACAGAAATGGCATTTAAAGGATAAGTGCACAGTCCGGACATGCTGTAATCACGCTGTCATGGGTTCAATAAGTCAATTGAACCCGTGTCAAGTTTCCAAAAGATTTCTTAATTCAATTAGAATAACGGCAGGCTGTAAGTCCCGCCTCTGCGATTGCATTCCGTGGGCATGGCAGTCCCTTGTTAGGAGGCGTTCTGCAGTGACCACAACAACAGGGGTAGCGGATGGAAAATGAGAAGTTGCAGGAGGAAAACACACCCACACGCAAAGAGAGAAAGTGGAAGAGGCCAAAGAGTGCGAGAGACGAATGGAAACCCGAGCGAGGGACAGAGACACGGAGAGTTGAGGGAGCATGGGCGATGTCAACAGGAGACAGGGAGAGGGAGCTGGGGGTGAGGGACGGAACAGCCAGAGATGGGACAACAGACCGAGCACGACAACGAGGGGGAAGAGGAAGAGAGGGAGAGAGAATGGCGACCGCCGGCGAGGGGCGACCCCCGGGACTCACCTCTTGTTGATGGGCTTCTCGTCCTTCTCGTAGGGCTTGACGAACCAGCGGCCGATGCGCACGAAGCCGCGGTGGACCAGGCAGCGCTCCAGCAGGTTGTGCACGGCCTTGAAGAGCAGCGTGCGGCACTCGTACGACAGGCCGTTCTCCCACACGCCCTCATCCTCGGCTGCGGTGGGGTGGGGTGGTGGAGAGGGAGAGACACAGGGTTAACCTCCTGGGAGCTCGCTGGATGTCTGTTTGGTGTATTTCCTGTCCTGTTCCTTCCTGAGCTTTTTTAGATACGCTCATGTGATGACATAGGCTGAAGATCGGCGAGCACAAACACACGCAGACATACACACATACACCCACACATACAGACGAAATTTATACTTAGGATAAGCACATAACAATTCATCATTGAAGCCCTAATACTGACGCAAGCTAGTGTCTAACCTATCAATTGACCCTAGGCTATCCCAGTATACGGGAATTTTTGTATTTAATGTATGTCAAGGTATTAGGTTTGGGGCTAGGTCCTAAGACTTTAGTGGGAGAATGACTAAAGGAGAGACGTCTAAAAAATGGCTGGTCCTGCACGTGAAACAATCAGAACAGTGGAATCCCGGGTGGGTGGTGGGTGGGTGGGGGGGGGGGGGGGGTATTAGGATGAAAGAAGGGCTTTTGGAGTGGTGAAGAGCGTCAACAACAAACTTGCCCGACAAGAAAGACGCCCATGGCGTAGACTTAATTTGAAAAAATGTGTCCTCAAGTCTAATACTCACATTCCTCAGCAACAAAGAGCAGTAACACCAACCACACACACACGCGATACACACACACATACACAGCCACTCTCACACACACAAAAACAAAATAATGCCAATACACAGCCAGTTTATGACCCCTTTCTCAATACACAATTTTGCCTATCTGCATGCGTCATGAGCTCATCCTGGGCCTGCCTCCCTCAGGTCTATGGATCCTCTTTGAGGCAGACGTAGCTACAGGCCCGGCCATAAAACTACAAGCAAGCGAGACACTTGATCGTCTATGGGGCATGTCCTCTCTCCGTTCCTGTGCAAATGACGGTCGTAAACGCTGATAGTGGAACGGTCTTTCTTCTCGAGAGCAGACGTAGCAGGGTAGGCTGCACAGTGCTGTGACCAGATGCGTTATCCTACAAGGGCCGGGCACCGAGCCGGGCTTTGGCAGCAAAGAGAGGGGAGAGCGTCCACGAATCCTGGAAGGCAAAGCCCGGGGGACTGTATGTGAAGGGACATCTTGGGCCTTGGACCGTGGCATGGTCATAGTTTGACTGCCGCAAGATCAAGCGGGGAGGCACCCAGTGGGCGACGTGCGTGTGTGCATGGCAGCACTATGCATGAGGGGGGTTACGTCATCGCTTTCATCCAGAGTGTCCTGAAGGGCTTTTTTCCATTCCATTAGGGAGCAGGTAGGACAGGTACATCTTCCTGAGGGACGCTTGCAGGCACTGTGGCTGGAACCCAGAACCTCTTGACCCAGAGCCAAAAAAGGGCAGCCACAATATCCTGCCCCCGCCACATGTATTCATCTGTTTACGAGAGACAGCAGTGGTGCACCGAAATAAAAGTTCAGACCTTTGCCGTGCCTTGTATCCACCGAGTGTTTACAATTCATCGCTGGGCGGTCCTGCTGCCATTTGTTTTATGGTTCTGTTTTTGTTTTTGTTATATTTTAATGGCGCCATTTATTTTTTGGGGGAACTGGGTGGGCAGGGGGGGGGGGGGGGGGTCTTGTGCTCTTGCCCGGTCGGTGATGTAATTAACGGCCGCTGCTAGTGTCTTACTGCGCTCTCGGTCTTTGCGGTCGGGCCCTAGGGTAAAACACGCCTGCTCGGTACAATACATTCTGGTGCTGAGCGCTAGTTTTAAGCTAGCAGGTAAACCAGGGCCCCCCCTCCCCACTCCCCACTCGCGGTTGTGTAGGAGTGTGGCCAGGGGAAGGTTTTGTTGTCGCCGGGAAGATTTAGCATTTTGGACTCGAAGAGCCCCCCCCCCCCCCCCCCCTGCTAGCAGCTAGACTTGGCAGGAAAGCGGTCCGCGTAGCCTTGCGTCGAGCCGAGAGGAAACGCTCCCGCTCTCATCAATCAACTATGCTCCAGTTGATCCAGACGCACAACCGGTCCGCCACAGACTGCTTCTGTGCTCAAGGTAGCTCCCAGCAAAGACTCACCTTAAAAAACAATAATGTTTCCGTCCGGGCAAAGCACAGGGCGAACGAGGACGTCCTTCTCCTGAGATCAACCCACCCCGTCTTCCGCTTTGATTATTTTTAGCGTATCGCCTTCTTTCTGTCTGCCGCTCAGCAGGGGGGAACACGCAGCCCTGGCCTGGTCTTCACAGTGGGGTTCTGCACAATAATGCTTTCAGACAGTGGTTCTGAGATTTCCCCGCGCCAGCAACCACACAGCGGCAAACACCAACACCACTCAGGACAGATGAGCAACAATACAGAAACTGCGCCCGCTGCTTACGGTTGCAGTGTGTGTGTGTGTGTTGTGTGTGTGTGTGTGTGTGTGTGTGTGTGTGTGTGTGTGTGTGTGTGTGTGTGTGTGTGTGTGTGTGTGTGTGTGTGTGTGTGTGTGTGTGTGTGTGCTGGTCAAAGGTGAATGAAGGTCCAAAACATGACAAAAAAGAAAAAGTGAATAATCTAATAAAGAAACACCGCTCACACAGTGAATGACCTCTTGTAAAAAGCTGACCCTTCCCCTCAAGACAATGTCAGATCCTTGTGTTTCCATCACACCCCGGGGGGCCCCGTTAGGGGCAGCAGGACAAAGGCAGGAACAAAGCAAACCTCAGGCCACACAATATTTTTCTGTGGCAAATAATATCTGCTGCACTTCCAAAACAAATGACACACACATACGCACACACACACGTACACACACATACATACACACTTATAAACACACACAAACACACACGTACACACACACGTTCCGGCGTGGCTCAGGGCTGTTGAAATGAGTTCCGGTTATTTATACAAGGGGATGACGGTTGTATTTAGCGTGATACTTGAACGACTTGTGAATGGGGAACAATTTGTTGCATCCTGTGGTGGAGTCTGGTACATAACAAAATGAAAACTATGTATGCCGTTTCCCAGTGGCAACTGCGTCTGTGCAGGGGCTTTTGTTGTTGATTCAGTGGTTTGCTCAGGGGCACTCTAGCAGTGGGTGTTTACCCCTAACAGCACAGGCTATAAATTGGCATCCCATAATAAGGAGTCTGTGTCTATGGAGGAAATACCGCTGCGCCCCCACGGCGGTTTGTTTAGCGGTGTAGACGTAGCCATGGGAGGTCAACAATATTAATATCACAGCACCTATAGGCCTTAGCCTTACGTTCCCTCAAGCACCCCAGGTGGCTAGGAACCGGCATACGCCTGTGGGCTTCATGGAGATGACGAGAGGCCAGTGGGTGAAGAGACTGAAGCGAGACGAGAAGTGTAATGATTGACGAGGAGGCAGCTACCACTATGAGAGAGTAGCCATGGGAGGTCAACAATATTAATATCACAGCACCTATAGGCCTTAGCCTTACGTTCCCTCAAGCACCCCAGGTGGCTAGGAACCGGCATACGCCTGTGGGCTTCAGTGGAGAGAGAGAGAGAGAGAGAGAGAGAGAGAGAGAGAGAGAGAGAGAGAGAGAGAGGAGTAGCCCGGTTGGGCTCAGATTTATGGGCTCAGCTGATGGCTGTGACACTTTCATGTGTGTGCCTCCCGCATCGCAGGAGCCCAAATGAGCTGACCTTTAGACAAGCTTTTACTCTGGTCCACAGACGCCTCTCCCTCTCTCTCTCTCTCACTAGAACTCCCCATCCCTCCATCTCGTTTTGCCACTCCATCTCCCCCTTGCTGTCACTCTGTCGCTCACGCACCAAAACGCTGCCCGCCAAACTCCGGGGTGACAATGGCCTGTGTTGTTGGTCCCCGTCTGTAGGACACAGCCCTTTCAGAGCAGCACTCTCAGGATGGCCCCGAGCAGATTCCTGCAGAGCGTCTCCGCTACGGATTTGGTGTGGGGGGCAGGGGGGGGGTCCACGGGGGTAATTTGCATACTAGTAATCGGTGCTGTGCTCCGGGACGAGATTAGAGTTAAGAGAAGGAGAGATGGGGAGGAGGAGGAGGACCCCCACCCAACACACCACACAGGCTCTCAGGTTCTCCTCCTCTTCCACAACCCCCACCCTTATTTAACTTCCTTATCTACAGGGAGAGGAAGAGACGAGGGAAAATCTGACAGGAGACATCCACTGGTGCTCTGTGACGACTCCATTACTAATTAATGAGCAGAGTGAGTGAGTGAGTGAGTGAGTGAGTGAGTGAGTGAGTGAGTGAGTGAGTGAGTGAGTGAATATGGATAAGACAGCGATGGAGTTCAGAGGAGCTAGATTAGCCCTGGAAAATGAGTCCCTAAGCACAAAAGTCAAGTCGATCCCCCCTCCAGCCCTCCTTCCTCCAGGAACACTGCGCCGTGGACTCTATCACTGCCATCACTCGTTTCACCCGACTCATTTCATGCGTGAAAGTCGTGACCGGCTAATAGTAAAAAAAAAATAAAAACCACAGAGGCGCCTTGAATCCAGAGCCAAGGTTGCCAGAGTGTAGCGCCGGATAATTATTATCTCAGACACACAGCCCCCCCGGCCAGCACTGCCCGGGAGGAACACATCTGAGGCGGGTCAGATCAGTCCAGCCAGCCCTACCTCTGTCTCTGGGTGCGTCTCTCTGGGTGTGGGTGTTTGTCTCTGTGTGTGTGTGTCTCAGTGTGTTTGTCTCAGTGTGTTTGTCTCAGTGTGTGTGTGTGTGTGTGTCTCAGTGTGTGTGTGTGTGTGTGTCTCAGTGTGTATGTCTCAGTGTGTGTGTGTGTGTGTGTGTGTGTCTCAGTGTGTATGTCTCAGTGTGTGTGTGTGTGTGTCTCAGTGTGTGTGTCTCAGTGTGTGTGTCTCGGTGTGTGTGTGTCTCAGTGTGTGTGTGTGTGTGCGTGCGTGTGTGTGTCTGTGTGTATGTCTCAGTGTGTGTGTGTGTGTGTCTCAGTGTGTTTGTCTCAGTGTGTGTGTGTCTCATGTGTGTATGTCTCAGTGTGTGTGTGTGTCTCAGTGTGTGTGTGTGTGTGTGTGTGTGTGTGTGTGTGTGTGTGTGTGTGTGTGTGTGTGTGTGTGTGTGTGTGTGTGTGTGTGTGTGTGTGTGTGTGTGTGTGTGTGTGTGGCATTACATTTATATATGTATATAAATTGATATAAATGTATTCTGTCCTCTAGGAATAGCTCGGACCACTTGATGTTCTGCTCCAGCGGGGTCTTTGTTTCAAGTGGCTGGACAGGGGGTAGCTCCCCCAATACTCACACTTCAAAAAGTGTATCTGAAACCGAGTTTCCGTTTAAATCTTTTTGGGGGTGGCTGGCACATTTGGCAACATTGCACCTGCTCATTTGGTTATTCGCTTTTACTGGAAACGGCGGGGACTGGGAGGTTGCCCTCTTACTGCTAAATGAATCGCCCACTTGTGTGCTTGGTAGTTCATATGTGTGGCTTTCCCCTCAACAGTTCAGCATCCATTTAGCAGGCGTATTATGGCAAATAGGGTTATTTACTCACTCTTATGATGACATTTTGCATGTGAAGTCTTACTTACAGACTTTCCCTACAACTGTGTAATTAAACCGAGGCTTGTTGTCTTTGCTATGCAAACATTGATCTTGGCGATTTAACAGAGTCAACTCCACTAATATGTTGATTGATAATTCACATCAAAGTAGCATCTTGTATATTCAAATGCAACTCGCCCGTTGAGGTATGTTGGAATACCTAACAGTATAGGTACATACAGTATGAGTATATTATGCAAAAGATTGTTTTCAATATTCTTAACCATATTGTTTAAAGCTAGAAGTTTTTCTCAATGTACACAATCTTAACACCCTATGTAATCATGGGCAGGGAAAGTTCCAAAACTCAAACCCAGGAGGATTGCCTTTGTTGGCCTACATTCAGGTGCGCAAACACACAATTTCGTAAAAAGGAAAACAATTTAAGACGACGATATGTGCTACTTTTACAAACACGAATCCTCCTGTAATGGTGGGGGTTCTTCATGTCAGAAGCGCGTGTCAAAATACACATTGCCGTTTCAACAATGCCGCCTGGCGCCCCGCCAATCATCTGAGGAGGTTTCGTATTTAATCAAGAGCAACATGGCTTTTGTCACCGAGGAAAAGCAGGAGCAAACGGTTCAATAATGGGACAGAGCCAGGTGTGTCCCCTGTTCAGTGGCAGCTCTTAGCTGATTAATGCTTCGCCAAATCCTGGGGCCAAGTCAAAGGCTCTGGGGGGCTGGGGAGAACTGTCAAACATGCACACGCACACACACACACACACACACACACACGCACGCACGCACGCACGCACGCACGCACGCACGCACGCACGCACGCACGCACGCACGCACGCACGCACGCACGCACGCACGCACGCACGCACGCACGCACGCACGCACGCACCGCACGCACGCAACGCACGCACGCACGCACGCACGCACGCACGCACGCACGCACGCACGCACGCACGCACGCACGCACGCACGCACGCACGCACACAGACACACACACACACAGAAGCAAAAGGGGGAGAACTCTGCTTCAGAGGCAACAGGTGTTTCTTCCCGCCAATTCTAAGCAAGGAATATCCTCTGACATCAAATCAGACAAAAACAGTATTTATGAGACACAAAACGAAGAACAGTAAACGGAGGCTTCAACACCTGATACAAACATCAGGTACACCAAATCAATGTGTAAAACGTAAGCTCAAAGAATAAAAAGCAAAACATCCAGGTAGGTTGTCTTAGATAGAACAGAAAAAAAAACTGCAAACTCTCTTTTAACGCGTGTTAAACGAGGAATGAATGAAATATAGATGAGGTCATTTCCACTCCTTTTACTGTGTACTTTAATGCTGCATAAATACGAGGAAAGAATAAGAGAAGTACTGGGAACACAGGATTTGCTTTCCATTGCCTGTCTCGGCGGCAGTACCCGCGTGCCGTTGTGCACTCGGCCCTGCCTACACCAACCCCTACCCAAGGGGCGCTTCGGCCCCTTGGGTAGGGGTTGGTGTTAAGCAGGGCCGATGTGATTCCACTTGTGTTTTTTTTTAAACAGGAGGACACCACAACAGTAAATCACCTGGAACAACCCAAGTATTCTGTGTAAGAAGAAAAACAACACGATTGTATAGAGACGATTATGTCAGTGAAGAATCAACATAAATGATGAAATGAGCTCTTTTTTGCCCCGCTCAGTTCTGTCGCTGGATCCCCTCCAAATGATATGTTGATCACCAAAACCGTGGATGACACCGACTTTGAGGACACATCTTTTGCTTCCCCCAACAACAAACAGACAGACAGACACACACACACACACACACACACACACACACACACACGTAGAAATACATAAACACTTGACACATCGCTGTCTCTCTTTGCGTCTCTCTTTGCGTCTCTCTTTGCGTCTCTCTCTCTCTCTCTCTAGATCTGACGGGCCCGTTGCGGTAATGAAAGGATCTGTGTGCTGCTGATTCTGTCGTGCCGCCCTCCCAGGGGGAAATCATACCTTGGTCTCTGGGTATATTTGCATTAGAATACACACGCTACTGCACCACAGCCACGGCAGAAGAAGGTGGATAACACCTAGAACGGGTTATGCCACTACAATGCATGTGTTTGCCGACCATCTGCCCCTGTTTGCGGGCGGTGTTGCTGTGTCGAGGCGGAGGAGGAGGGGGTCGGGTTGCCTCCCGTTCTGGAATGTTCTGTCGGGGAACACCGAGGGGGCTTGTCTGGCCTTGGCAGTGTTAAACAGGGACATGGTGGTCTGCTACCGCTGTGGCAGCCTCACACCCCGAGCACACACACACACACACACAAACACACACACAAACAAACAGACACACACCCTCCACATCCTTCAGTGCTGATTAAGTGTCAGACGCTTAAAGATCCCACAAGTTTTTCAGTCCTTCACCCTTCTCTCCTTCCTTTCCTCCCTTCCTTCCTTCAACCCTTCAGCTCTCTCTCTCTCTCTCCCCCTCTCCCTCTCTGTGTCTCTGTCTCTGTGTCTCTCTCTCCCCCTCTCTCCCTCTCTCTCTCCCTCTCTGTGTCTCTCTCTCTGTGTCTCTGTCTCTGTGTCTCTCTCTCCCTCTCTCTCGCTCCCTCTCCCTCTCTGTTCCTGTCTCTGTGTCTCTCTCTCCCCCTCTGTCGTCTCTGCTCTCCCTCTCTGTGTCTCTCTCTCTGTGTCTCTGTCTCTGTGTCTCTCTCTCCCTCTCTCTCGCTCCCTCTCCCTCTCTCTCTCTCTCCAGAGACGAGGGATTACTGGCACACTAGTACACAGAAAATGGCATTTGCGCAAAATTAAAGACGTTCACAGGCCGCTAATCTAATGAGGGATGGGAGGGGTCCGTTGGGGTGAGTGGATAAGAGGCCATTCCGGCTGACGACATGAAAGGGAAAAGGCAGACTTCTGTGTTTCACGGCCCAGTGTTGAAATTAGGAATTAATACGATTTGTTTTTAAATGTGGTCGTGCAAGATTATACGGATAACAACTTTTTCTCAAGACAGGGCTCACGCTGAATACAAAACAAACTTGGGTTGGCAACCAGAGATGAGGTGTGAGCCTACGGAGTGACGTTGACGTTATAGTGGGTTGGTGGGCGGCTAAAGTCGCCGCCACGGTCTGCGGCTCCAATGCCAAAGGCTGATTGGTCGATTAACGGCTGCCAACATGGGGGCACCCTGGAGAGTCTGGCCAATGAAGCGTCACTGTCAATCACTGGCCAACCTGTCTGGAACGCAGACATGCACTGCACACACGCACACACACACACACACACACACACACACACACACACACACACACACACACACACACACACACACACACACACACACACACACACACACACACACACACACCACTAGGGATACCTCTGAGAGGCTAGCCAGCGTTGGACTTCAGGGAGACACAAAGTTGCAGCCCGGTCTCCCCCTCTCATTATACATTGCAGCCAACACACACACACAAACACACACACACTACCCTCATTATACCTGAGAGCCAACACATACACACCTAATAGTCCCTGAACCACCACACACAACACGCGCACACACACACACACACACACACACACACACACACACACACACACACACACACACACACACACACACACACACACACACACACACACACACACACACACACACACACCCAGCTGTGTCCTCCTCCCGTCTTGGCGCGCAGCAGCTAACTCAAGACATATCTGCGGCCCTCATCATCCAGATAAAGTAAGGGGTATGGCCATCCGCATACGTTGTTGTGCTCTCCACTGTGTTCTGTTCCCGTTGGCAGCCCCCCCAGAACAGCTAGGAGCAGCGCCTGTCGGGGGGAGGTTTGGGTGGCTTGCGGGTGCGGGTGGGGTGGCGGGTGGAGGGGGCAACAGTGCTGAAGGCGCGTGTCCCTATCGTCGCCATGTCGAGCAGCGGCCATTCCACAACAGGAAACCCCGGATGACGCCATCGGCCATCTGGATGCCGTTAAGACTGTGTCAAAGACCCCTGCTCGCCCCGGGATGATGACGGGGCAGCGGTGGTGATTTTCTTGTTGAGGATGCTACTCTGCTAAACAATAGACTGAGGCTGCTAGGGTGGCGGCTTCAACACCCGGGGCGGGCTCCGCGGCTGGGGAAACAAGCCTGGCTCATCTGACTTTTACTACTACTAGCAACACCCACTCTGAATCGCAACAACGGCGACGACGGGACCCGATAGAGGAGAACAGAAGGAGCAACAGCCACACACACACACACACACACACACAACACACACACACACACACACACACACACACACACACACACACACACACACACACACACACACACACACACACACACACACACACACACACACACACACAGACTTTCCTCGTCAATATTCAATTATACACGGCCCCCATTGCCAGCAAAATAAATAAATAACACAAAATCACAATTATCCTACCCAATTCACTGCATTGTCGCCCCAACAAGGGGAGCACGCAGCAGTGACTCTGAAATTGTCCAAATATAGATCGCTTCCGACAGCCCTCTATATTTCCCTACACTACGTGCAAATAGCGCACTCTGTTTAGCCGATGCCGGCCCAGACGATCCCAGCTATTAGCAGGACTTATCCAGGACAAATGAGGCTCCAGTTGCATCCTCGAGCCCGCAACGATAGTGGCTGTGGAGGGTGGCCGGGGCGGGGGGGGGCCGGGGATTGCACTATGCAACCGCAGTATCCACAGATCCAACATGACCACACCGATTAGTTGCAAAAAGAAAATTTGCTCCATTGCTTCCTCATTTCTTTTCCCCCCATTAACCCCACCCCCGCTGGCAAGGAATCAAATAAAGGGACAACGCCGTGACCTCCACTACAACCCTGCACTCCTTCAGTCATTTTCCGGCTTACTTTTCTACCATCCATACACTCACACACACACACACACACACACACACTCACACAGCCTCAAAGAGCTCGCTTTCCCACAGCACTCTCGTCCCACTGACCTCCGCTCACAAACAGTCAAACGGCCAGCCCAAGTTATCATTCTTCCCTTTTTACAGCCAATAACCTTTTTATTCACCCCCACTGGCGGTGAGATCATGCCTGCGGAAGGAAACTCTCTTTACAGAGAGTCCTCGCACGCCCTTCTGCCGTAGTAGCCTCACAGCGTCTCCTTCCCCCTGACTGGGTGAGCAGCTCAGCGCGGCCTGCACCCAAAACACTGCATGGCAGGACTCCATCTGCACTGGAGTCACTTATTGCGGCAGAACTTGAAAAGCAAACAAAGCGATCCAAAACAATGCGGAACGATCCAACACACACACACACACACACACACACACACACACACACACACACACACACACACACAACACACACACACACACACACACACACACCACACACACACACACACACACACACACACACACACACACACACACACACACACACACACACACACGCACGCACGCACGCACGCACGCACGCACGCACGCACGCACGCACGCACGCACGCAAACTCACCGTCGAGCTCGTGGTGGATGAGGTCGCCGTAGCTGGGGTCGTCGCCCCACCAGAAGAGCCAGAGCTCGCGGCGTCCCGGCCGCTGGCTCCGGCGCCACACGCTCAGCACGTCCGCCTTCAGGCAGTGGCTGAAGCTGCACAGGATGGGGTCCTCCTCCGTCACCGGGAAGAGGATGGGTGCCGAGTCGGGGCCCTGCCACACGTACCGCCGCCATTTGATGCCCGTCAGGTCCGCCTGAGAGAGAGAGGGGGGGGGGGGGGGGGGGGGGGGGGGGGGGGGGGGTGAGAGCAGATGTCAGTCGCTGGTCGTGGTGGAGCTATACCCGGGCAGCGCCTGCCCGGAGACTTTCACCTCTTGCCCACTGCACCGTCACCCGTCAACGGGCGACGGAAGGCGTGGCTGACGGATGGGGGAGTAGTCTTTGCAGAGGCATCCATCAGCCACGCCCGAGCATACGCAATCTGATTGGATGACGGATCCGTCGCTGCCTGGAAAGTTGAACATTTTACGACTTCTTGACGGAGCCGACTGATCCAACGCAACGGATGGATCCACAACGCAACCCATTCAAAGTCAATGGGATCCGTCAAGGGACGGATGCAGTGGGCAAGAGGTGATAAGTGAACACCTGCCGTCAGTCTGGGTTACACATTAGAGCAGTCGCTTTGTTTGGTTTTGTTTATTCTTCCACTCTAAATTCAAAAAGTAAATTCTGGACACTGCACCGAACAACTCTTACAGGCTGGTTACGATTGTAGCAGAGCAGTCAACAAGAAAGTCCATTCATTTCCAATGGCAGGAAGTGCAGGGCTTGCAACCTGGCATTGCAGGCCACCGAGGCAGGCTACTCTGCGGAGCTATGCGGTTCAAACCCGTACTGGGATGCACAGAGAAATACGTACGTTACACAAAGTAAACACGTTAACTTTCTAGGCCACCAGTATGTTGAAGGCGTAAAAGGTGTTGAAAAGCATTTAAAACCTTGGGTATAAATCCTGTTTTATGGAGCCCATGGGTAGACAGCCCCACCACGCCACCACACCCTCTCCCCCCTACACCCATCCACACACACAACCGTGAGTGAATGCCACCCAAGCGGCCGGCTGTGGCGGGGGAAATAACACAAGATAGCTGACCGAAGGGAAATGTTAACCGCTAATCAATACTACTATTGATTACAGATACGGGATGATGGATGCTAAATGCCAATTTTGATTGTCATGATCCTTGACGATTTCTGAACGCACTACAATAAAACACAATGTGAGCTTAGCGCCAAAAACGTTTTTGTCTTTCTGTTGACTCACAAATGCCTCTGCATGTCCAACAGGCAAATACTAAGATGAGCTTAAGACTCACTGTGTGCTTCGAGTGTGTGTGTGTGTGTGTGTGTGTGTGTGTGTGTGTGTGTGTGTGTGTGTGTGTGTGTGTGTGTGTGTGTGTGTGTGTGTGTGTGTGTGTGTGTGTGTGTGTGTGTGTGTGTGTGTGTGTGTGTGTGTGTGTGTGTGTGTGCCTGCATCTGCGTCTCTGCCTGCGTGTGTGGTGTAGCGTGTGCTTAAAAAGAGACAGAGCAAAAGCGATGGCTTTGGCCCAAAACTGTTTTGAATTGTTATTTTCCACAACTTTGAATTGGAACGACCCAGCCAACCGCCCTTAGTCAACGCAGGAACCACCCGTTCCCCTCTAAATGTAAATGAAAAACGCACCGGGACATTTGTTTGTGTTCATTCTCAGGGGGAGCTTTGCCTATCAAAATGTAGACTCCAGTATGTTGAAAACACGGAGGAAAGGGGGAGAGGGGGGAGAGAGAATACAAATAGAATGGGTGAAAACACTTAGAGCTTGTAAATGTGGCCTAACCACCTTAATCCTCATTAATGGAGAGTGCTGGGAGGTCAGGAAAAGGGTGGCTGAGGGGTGTGTGTGTGTGGGGGAGGCGAGGGGGGTGAGGGTACTGCTGGTGGTGTCTCCCCTTTATAAACCATGCCTGGCTTTTATAGGCAGAACAAAACACAGAGGGAGGGATGGAGGCAGGGATTGGGCGGGCGTTGGGGGGGCAGAGAAACGGCATGATAGGCAGTAAATCAGGGGCAGGGTTATTAAGTGTTAAACCAGGAACATTATGTGCCACTGCCGCCTACAACCGCCACCACGTCTACCGTAAACACATAAAACACACACACACACAATAAAGCGCTGTGTCTTGGCGGGGTCTTCGTCTCCATTTCAGCCTTTCTAATCTGGATCACTCAAGCTGTCCCCGGTGCTAGCTCACCGCCGGTGCTCGCCACGGCCACGGTAGCCTTCGCATCGCGCGCCGCCGGGGGCTTTCTCTCCGCGCCGCGGGGCCGAGCTGGGCTGAACGGGCTCGTCCCGTAAGCCCTCCAATTAGGCTAATCTGTCACACTTTAAAAAAGGTGGTGTTGATGTCGGGGGGTGTTTGTGTTCCTGGGGGTGGGGGCGTCTTATCTGAAATCAAGTGGAGAGGCTCTAATACCCCCCCACCCCCCCCCTGCAACCCTCCAGCAAGAGGTTTCCCGCCGAGTGCGGTGGCGGTGGTCTGCGGTGGTCCTACTGCCGAGCCCGGGGGGGGGGGGGGGGGGGATCAGCCCAGAGATTTGTGGTGTGAGCAGCAGCAGGGAGCTGGGGGGGGTTGGGGGGACGACAGAGGGGGAGAGGGCGGGTGAGGTGGAGTGGTCCGCTGTGGTAGCGGTTGAGAAGAGGGTGGGGTGGGGTGGGGGGGGGGGGTGAATTGTCAAAACAGAAGAGCATTAGGTGGCGTCAGGCAGAGCGGAGCCGGATCACAACAACGTGTTATGTCATCCAATAGACAAAAGCTCGGACTGGACACACACGCGCACGTGCACGCGCACACGCACACGCACACACACACGCACACACGTGTAAACGCATGCATGCCAGTGAGCCGACATCACCGCGACGCAGTGGCATGAGAGCGCGCCGGTCAGCGGTAGTTCATGTTGAGCTGTTGTGCTTGATATATATTTATAGCCTCCTTACACAACGCTGTGCAGGTCAGCATGTTGAAATAAAGCCATGACCAGACTGGAAGGCTCCGGATTCTCTCTGCACGCGCTGCAGGTGTTTTAAAGGGCATGCTGCAAAAACAATTTATTATACTGCTTGTAAATATGCTATTTCTTCCCGAGTATATGCATTTCATTAGATTGGATTTATTATGTACATAAACGCATCTAATCTCTTATCTTAATAAGTCCGCTCAGAGACGTCAGAGACGCATTTCCAATAAATAGCGTGCGTGCGCTTGCACCTTGTACTACACGAGCAATTGAGCCTAAATGTGAAAACGCAACACCGCAGTAGTCATGTCATCATTACCATCGTCGTATAATAAAATAAGAGAAGTGAAACGGTTTTAATGACAGTTCACGTGGTCTTATGTTCGACCTGTGGTGTTCACACTCTGAGGTGCATGGCAGTGCATGCCACCTGTGCATAGCAATAGGAGAATATCTGTGCACTGACTGCACACAAGGTGGAAGGTATAGGACCGACTGGACTTGTTTCCCCAAGCGCCGCACAGTCCATATATTTCCAAGTTCAACCGACCGGTTTTATGTTCTGCGACTCGTAAACATAAAAAATCCCCAGTATGTTTATAGATTTCTAAAGGAGACTAAACCTTCGATCTTGCTCTCGTCCTATTTTCTTTTTTATCACCGGTTTCAAGGGGGCTTAAAAATCGCCCCGGCCTCACACATTCTCTGCCTTTTGTCTCTGAAAATGAGAACCGGGGAAAAAACTTCCGACAATAGCCCTCCGCTCTCACTCACCACTGCAATTACCACGCTGCTCACAAAGAGACGGGCATCTGGCCTCCAAACACTGAGCCTATATAGTGGGCTGGCCAAGACACACACGGGACTGGCTCCCGTTCAGACAGCCAAGGATTTCTGTGTGGCGCTCGCTCCTCGATAAAGTCGGGCCAGAACGCAGTGTTGTTGTTGCTGCTGCTTCTGCTGCCGTGGTTGTTGTTGTTTCAGGGTAAATTTACTCCTGTGCCCAGTGGGCGCATAGTATTCATGGGGTTTGTACCACGACTAGATGCTGTGGTGTTCTGGGGCGATGTGGCTCAGCGGTGAGGTAAGTGGTACAAATAAGTCTCAAGAACTTGTCAGTGGGGGGGGAGGAAATCACCTTGCAGCGTCCGTGAAATGGTTACCAGCGTATGGATTGTTGTTGAGGTTCTTTTCGCGCCGCACTTTTTAAAACAAGATAAACGGTGTGCAGAGATTCTGACATGGGGAGATTCCCATTTATATAAGCTCAATATGGATAGGTCAAACTTGACATTTCTTTGTAGAACCAATTACATTAATTTATATATTCCAATTCTACTTTTTAATCAAACCTTTGTATTTGACGTTTATATTGCCTGCTTCATAAAAAAAAGAAGAAACAAATAGTCACTCGAATGAAGACAATGAAGGCAGCTTAACTGCTCCTTCACTGACGTCGTCATCAGCTTATTTCTTGATATCAAAACAAAAGGCTACACAGCTTTCACTTCAAGACAGCATTAATCCCCTCCTGAGAATCAGCCCATCCCAAAGGTTCTCACCGACTCATACCTTGTTGATGGTTTAATTTGAACTCTTGTGGCATGAATCATGATACACCAACAATAATAACCTGGCGCTGTACAACCTGTGGTGAGAAGTCATCCAACAGTTGCTGCCCACAACTTAAATACACAGTGAGCACAATGTACCCCAGACAACGTAAGGATGCACGCAGCAGGTACCACTGGGGTCTATCTGTCGAGCAGCGAGTCTTAAAACGCTGATTAAAATGATCCTGTCGCCGCACGCTGGATCGAGAGAGCACTCCGGAGCCCCAAGATCTTTCTTTATGTATCCTTTGCATCAATCGATCAGACGCCAACTATTATAGGTTCCCGTTTACTGGGTAAAGAAGACTTCAATTATCTGTCAGAGAAAACTGTGATCAGTTCAAGAAAACGCACCTTCCACAGCATTCCTCCTCTTTAGAGTCTTTGTCCATCTGTTGTTCCGCTCACTTTGACAAACGATTACGATGACACCTCAACATGAAGAAACGCTGAACCCCGCCCCTCCCACCCTCAACCCCTGAGGTTCCTTCTTCTCCGTGACCCTGGTCATCACCCGGGCCTGCCTTATCCCGGGTGATTGTTAAGGCTACGCACCGGCGCGACCTGCCATCAGAGGAACTAATGTCCGTCGTGACAGAGACTTGGAAGCCTCAACCTTGGTGCTGCAGAGGACAAAGGTACATTGCAAAGCACTTACATGAGTCATCGCTGGGAGGTCACCAGTCAATCAGAGGTGATCCATTAGTTATTGGTCGACATTAATGGCAGAGTAACACATTATGCCGGCTTCTGCCCAGAGCCCCCCGCTCTAAGAGGGGACACATCAGGGACAATATCCAAGTAGCAGATTGCTCTATCAAGGATAAATGGGCCTCGCACAGTTGTTCTGTCCGCCCTTTCAAAATAAATGATTGGCAGCCTATGTGTGCTCTGGGAGAGAGAGAGAGAGAGAGAGAGAGAGAGAGAGAGAGAGAGAGAGAGAGAGAGAGAGAGAGAGAGAGAAGAGAGAGAGAGAGAGAGAGAGAGAGAGAGAGAGAGAGAGAGAGAGAGAGAGAGAGAGAGAGAGAGAGAGAGAGAGAGAGAGAGAGAGAGAAACAGAGTCATAAACAGAGAGAAAGAGGGAGTCAAAAGTCTTTCTATCCAATGGTTGTGTCTTCCTAATGGGTGTGGATTTTGTCTGCAGATCCCATACTGTGAATGAAGCAGTTCAACATCCTTCACGCATGAACATACGTGCTATAAATAAAACAATTGTGCAGTTTATATATATATATACGTATACATATACATATATTTCTATATATTTACAGTTGGATGACACACTAGAGTGCCTCTCTAGTGTGTCTAGTGGCAGCACAGTAAGAGGTTGCCATGAGCCGTCAACTGAACTGAATCACATCTCCCATCTTTAGCAGAGCGGGCAAAGGCAAAGCCTCTTTTCTGTTTGAGCTAGCCAGGAGCAAAACTGCGTCGCAGCATCAGTGTCGTAGGGGAACTTAAGACTCAGGCCATTTTGATTGAGTTGGGATGTTGTCTCAAGGATGAGGCGGGGGGGAGGGGGCATATGTGGTCGACTTTAGCAGTGATGACACGTTGCCACTTCCAGCTGCTCAACTGTCATCAGGGCACTGTGGTGGTTGAGCATTTTATTTTCAGGGCAACGGACAAACCAAACAGCTGCCTTCCTGTCTGTCTTCAAGTTATGGCACGAGCAACAGGTGGAGCTACTCAAACACTGTCCTACTACACACACTACACACACATGCACACACACACACACACACACACACACAAACAAGTACAAGCGCACACAAACACACTAAAAGAGTTTGGCCTTTCACTTTGTTTGCATTGTACTGAACATTGTCATGGGCACTGAAAAATCATATTTAGGTTTCATTTTGCTTTCAGCCTCATTTAAAGAACTGCTACGTTTCGCTTATTTTGTAAAGTTGATCGTTGTCGAAAAGTATCGAAGCCCAAATATAGTTATAGGCCTATTTATAGGCCTAGGTAAGTAATATAAAGAGGGCATGAAGTAGTATCTTAAAACAAGTACACAAGTGTTGTCAAATCAATGAGTGAGAAAAAGCTAAAGCACCACATCGCTATGTGCATCTGTTCTCGCCATAAAACCACAAAGTGGAGTCTGTTCTGTGAATGAGTCATAACATAACAGTGGTGTTTTGCTTAGTGTCTCTGCGGGCAGGAAAATGTCTGTCAGACAGGCCGTGCAGACCCTGCATGGTGACTACAGAGCCTCGACTCACTTCTCTTCCAGGGAAAATGCCTGTAGTTGAGGTCTGATGACAAGCCCATTGATTGGAGCAACAAACACCTAATAGTCACGTTGAATGAAGCAGGTCTTTGGTCCAGGAACACTATAGCTCCGTGCTACATTTGTATAGACAGGGATAGGGCGGTTTTATTTCTTTTTAAAGGAGGCGCTCGCTATGGGGCACAGCCACAACTATGTTGGTAACTTAACCAGCCATAGGTGTCAACATTTGAGGTCAGCTGTAATATTGTTCACATGCATAATCACTGCATTGCAAAGTGAATGCGATACAATTTTGCTAGAGCAATGCTTCCCTGTCCGAAGAAATAAAAACAACAACCACAGCCTTTATAATTAACCACTGTCCCAGAATGCTTGCCAGAGATAGTATAATCGGCCTGTGGCCAGAGCCCAGATCGTATAACTGATGCAACGTGCATAATAAACACGAGATGAAGCCATGTACAAACAACATCTTTGGCTTACTGTCCAACACATTGCATTTACAGTATAAATCAAACGGCGTTCGGGATGAGCATGTAACACTGGACTGTTGGCAACACATAAAAACAAGTGTCCTCGTATTGACCGAAGCAAACGCGATTTTGCGCGAGAAAACTGGCAAAGTTGCACGCTCCGTAGGAGTGCTATTACGCGTTTACACACGGAACGTTTGGCAGAAAAATGCCGACGGTGTGTGCACACAGTTCTGCAAGATCAAACGTTTAGCAGTCTGCTGCAGAATTGTGCACATAAAGTAAAAAAGCAACCCGCAAATGTCAACCGGTGACCACGTCGTTACAAGGACACTGCCAAACGTGTCACCAGCGGCGTTATAATGCATGCATTAAAAGTGTGTTCCAAAGTGCTGCTGAACTCGGCATGGAAACAGTGCTGTCAGCCCGACAGGCCGTAAGCCTGCTGCTGGGAGCTAAGCTACTATCAACTATGCCTGTGTCGCTAGCGTTAGCTTAGCCCTTTTCAGCTAGTTAAAAATGGCTGCTTTCCTTTAGTTTTAAATCTCTTACCAGACAGAATAGATTGGAATGGCAATCCTCCAAGCTGGCCCCGTTCGGTACAAAACAAGAACTCATCCTTTCACTGCTCCGTCGCACATTCCAGCATTGCACTTTTCCCGGGAAATAAAGGGCTGCGGTGGTGTTTTCTCTTAGATGTGCTGGCTAATCAACCAGAATTATTTTTTTATAACATTTGGCAGGAGCAGAGTTAATTCAACAACCTTCCGACTGCAGTTGTCAGTTAATTATGAAAAGCTGCAGCTCGAGACTATCCGTTGTCTACGTCGTCATCCCAAAAGCACGGAGGAAAAAATGGAAAGTACAACAGAAATGTTGATAAAACAAAAAGAAAAGGAGAGCAAAGAAGCAACTCTCCCCCTCCCCCCTAGCCCTAAAACGGTCTTTGCTTAAAAAAAAACAAAAAAAAAAAAAAAAAAAAAAAACGTCCCGTCTACTCCTCCATCGCGGAATTCTGCCTAAAAAACGAAATGCATCCTTTAAAAAGCATCCGAAATCCGGCACGGGCCTAGAATGTTGCTATTATTTTCAACATAATTTCAGCCTCGGTTCCTGTTGGTTTCCATTTGAATTCATGGATTCCTTTCTTTAATGGCGGCCACAGGGACAACTCTGCCTACCAAAGCCTATTGGCTCGTTCGTGGTCATGAGGGGTGTAATAACACGAGAGTGATAGGTATTGCCGCCAGGCGAGCGCAAGTGGCGCTACTGAGCAACAGATTTTGTTACTAATGATCAAACCTATAAACTCGGTCACTTACACAGTGCACCACCTAGTGCATATGGTGGTGCACTTACAAAATAAACCGGACCAAGTATCATCTATTCATCGGATTCAAGGGTCTAGGGGAGTCCTGACAATTAGACGCTCCATCTGTAAAGTAAACGTTGCCTTATTATTTAACCTTTTGGTGTCGACGGAGATCTAAGCACTTGATCTGGTGGTTGCATTATAACCCTTTATCATCAACCAGCATTGATTTAACGATTATTTTCGAGTGAACTTGAAAAGTGCGCAAAATGAATGCAAATAGGCCTAATCCTTGTCATGTAATAGCAACATTTTGCTAATGTAATTATACTATAACTATTATAATTAATAATCATAATAATAATAATAATTCTAAATACATTTTTTATTATTTGATTTCCATGACCTCAATGTCATGCAGTAACTGACCATCTATTTTTTCTCTCCCATAATTGTTTTCTTCCCCAAGTCTTAAATCCTTCTTTATGCCTGTGTCTGGAATTAATTATGGAATAAAGGGGCTGTTAACATTCTTGTTACTATTAATGACTTTCTAGGAATTTATTTTTAATTACAAGATAATGTAGGCTTAAAATGAACATAATCAGTCATGGTAGTCTGTTTTTAAATCATTTATTCACTGCTAACTCTTGGCCTTGCCAGACATATTCTTTCAGAATAATCGTGCACTTCTGTAATTATGAATGATGGACTTAATACTGTCTCGTCTTTATTTGGTAGCTTATCCAGTCTGTCTATTTTGATAATATTGCTGTGAAGACAGGATTAGATTTCCACACAGCTAGCTGGCATTCCTCAATATGAAAAATATTTAGACAGCCTCTTTCCTCATGTGAAATACAAACAGTGACAACCATTCGCACACACAACAAGCACATGAATTAAGCGTGTGACTGTTTGAAATATGACAACACTCTTATTTGATGATACAAAAAAAAAGAAAAGGGTCCCTTTTGCCACAGACAACCCTCCAGTCCATATGAATGAAGTGGTGATTGACATTGATTTGCCGTATCATGTGCCATCTCTCAGGACCACAGAGATCTGAAAAGGATCGCAACCTCAACACAGAAACCCCACAGTAACAGTCAGTAAATAATCTGGATTCAGCTCTGGATCACCGGTCCCAAAACAGTCAAATCGAGATAAGATCTGCCCTGTACGAAGACAATTGAAAAGAAAGCAAGAATTAATGTAACATGCAGCCATAATGGGTGAGGGAAGACGATCGCTATCACAATCGGTGATAATTACCCAACCACCCCCCCCCCCCCCCCTGCTCCCCATCCCCTCACTTATCGGCTGCTGCCTCTTATCAAAGTACCGCAGAGACACGTTGTCATGCACTCTCTGTTCAAAACAAGCAGAAAACTAGAGCCATGAAGGGGGGGGAGGGGTGTGTGCTCCTCAGCTTCGCCGCGGCATCTGATCCGACACGCACGGTGGTCCCTGACATTGTGTGTGTGTGTGTCAGAGAGAGAGGGCCCCAGCATGTCGCACGTGGTTGCACAATTAAATCCCGTCGGGAGAGCGAATGGTAAATTGGGGTGGAGATCGTATAAGAAGAAGAATACACTTTATTAATTAAATGATGGCGGGCTAGGTAGAGGATAGGTGGAGGAGGCAGCTCAATGTGGATCAGGATGAAAACAAAAATAAGACTGTAAGCTTTTGATCTCTTCAAGGTGGTAGTAGTAATAAATGTGTGTGTGTGTGTGTGTGTGTGTGTGTGTGTGTGTGTGTGTGTGTGTGTGTGTGTGTGTGTGTGTGTGTGTGTGTGTGTGTGTGTGTGTGTGTGTGTGTGTGTGTGTGTGTGTGTGTGTGTATACTGCGCATCGGTGCATGCACGTGTATTTACTTGCACATGCGTCCGTTCTGTGCCTGACAGCGACATGTGCATATGTGCATACTGCGAATCTGAGCTTGCATGCGTGGTGTGTGTGTGTGTGTGTACCCATTAACTTGTGTGTACTGCGCATGTGAGCATGGGTGTGTATCTGCACGTGCATCATACGGCTATAGCAGACCGAGGAGCTGGGGGATGGAGGGCTGCCTGTTCCACATACTCGAAAAAAGCTGGATGAGGTGGATCAATAGATTCCAGCTCAACACTCAGGAGGAGAGAGGGCCTCTCGCTCTGGGCTCCAGGCGGTCCCCACCAGCCACCAGCCAGTCGGAGCCACAGAGCGGCACGCGGGTCAGCATAACAGTACCGGTCAGGAGCCTGTGCAACTCTGTTTTAGGAGGTATTAGTCGGTTTCCAGCTCTGCAGCAGAGGGAGGGTTGGGGTGATGGAGGGGGCTGAAGGGGGTCAACAGGCTGGTTCATGTTCAAATAAAGTCTTAGTCACTGGTCCTTTGCAGCCATGAAACACAAAGTGTTTCCATAAACTTTATGGTCGTCATCCCAGATCTCTCTCTCTCTCTCTCTCTCTCTCTCTCTCTCTCTCTCTCTCTCTCTCTCTCTCTCACTCTCTCTCCTCTCTCCTTCTCTCTCTCTCTCTCCTCTCTCTCTCCTCTCTCTCTCTCTCTCTCTCTCCTCTCTCTCTCTCTCTCTCTCTCTCTCTCTCTCTCTCTCTTCTCTCACTCATCCTCTCTCTCTCTCTACGACTCTGACCAGAGACACAACTCTTACAATGATGGCTCATCTTCTGCTCTCAGAACAAGCGTTCTGGTTCTTGACCATACTCTATTCTCACATAATAGTACAACACACACACACACACACACACACACACACACACACACACACACACACACACACACACACACACACACACACACACACACACACACACACACACACACACACACACACACACACACACGTCCTTTACAGCAGAATAAAGAAAAGCAGCTTGGAAATGTCACAAGGTCGAGTTTTGAGTCATAAATATCCCTTTCACAATCCAAATACTAATGTGTGCTTTCCTGCAGGTGCGTTTTGCTGCCGTCAGCTTTGGGCTGCCTGTTTGTACACAATCACCTCCCCCGGGCGAGGGCATGCAATTTAAGCGATCTCTGTGTGATTTCATATGAGTGGGATCCTCTTTGCCTCTCGACGGAAGTCAAAGCTTAAAGGGAGGAAAACAAGCAGATTGAGAACATTGAGCCTTGATATGAGATGGGCTCCCTGGATGGAAAAATTGCACTTGCACCCTTATACAAGCAAACAGAACAAACCCCAAGTTGTAATATTCTCACCTACTCTAGTAAAGGCTAGAGTGATTTAAAGTTGATTTAATTTTTTCCATGTTCCACATTTAATTAGGACCCTTAATGGGAATGATCGCTCACACTGATTACATTTCTACAAAATAAAGCAAACTGACCTGCGCTCAGATCTACAGAGGGGTGGAAACAGAACCAGTTTCAAACCATACGCAGCAATAATGGGCCTTAAGGGAAGAGAGTCAAGTGCGTGAATTGAATGAATCAAAATACAAAGAAAAAAATACATTTATTTGATCTGCACTTTAAGTAAACAACCATGAACTGCAGTGTGCACTGAATGTCTGAGTGTGATAATGCGCTCACCACTTTGACAGGAGAGTGGTCGATACTTACGGTAAATGACCTTTATTGAACCAATTGCTCAACCCATGTAATC
Organism: Melanogrammus aeglefinus; assembly: GCA_900291075.1. NCBI lineage: Eukaryota > Metazoa > Chordata > Actinopteri > Gadiformes > Gadidae > Melanogrammus > Melanogrammus aeglefinus. Next base: position 759,489 of record OLKM01000011.1, read on the forward strand.
AGGTTTAAGATTCTTTCTTTTAGGCACAGGCCTTCAATGAGGTAGAGCTATAGGCATCTTGCCCACGGATTCCAATGAAGACCGTTCTGTGGACATTTGGGTTCAAACCCACAGCCCGTCAGCCGGGAATCAAACCCCCCCTGCACCACTAGACTATCACAGATGATTGTTCATTAGTGATGTAAGCAAGCATATGTACGTACGAGAAATCCCTTTGCGACGTGTTCCCTCAAGGTGCTCCAGTCCTCTCAATGTCAATGTCAATGGATCAGTCAATTTTTTTGCTTCTTTTAATTGAATCTCAGCCTTAAGCCTCAATAAAGAAACAGCCTCACTGCAAGTCCTAATTATGTACCTAGACAAGAAGCTGTGTCAGCATCGTGTCCCCCCCCCCCCCCCCCAGCCAACCTGTGTAGGGGCAGAGCCAGCAGGCCCCCCCACTCTGGGACTCCTTAATGCCATGTCAGACAGGGTCATGCAGAGGCACTTGAGCTGCTCTTTTAACCCACTCACTTTTGTTAGTTAAACGCTGGTTTAGTGCCCGGCCACTCCTTGAGCTACTGCTCCTCTGAGCATATACGAGGCAGTTTATTACCTGTTTATTATTATTATTATGATCATGATTATTATGATCATTATCATCTTGAGTACAGGACAGTGGTAGAGATAGACGGCAGTGTCGAGGGAGGGGTCTGTATGTGTGCGTGTGTGTGTGTGTGTGTGTGTGTGTGTGTGTGTGTGTGTGTGTGTGTGCGTGCGTGCGTGCGTGCGTGCGTGCGTGCGTGCGTGCGTGCGTGCGTGCGTGCGTGCGTGCGTGCGTGCGTGCGTGCGTGCGTGGGGGGGGTCTATTGAGCGCGTGCCGGAACATTCCAGAAGCACGAATAAAGCCGTGGCAGCGCTTCTCCTTTGTTGCCGTGACGACTAGACAGGAGCTCTCCCTGCAGGTCTGCCGCCCGCGAAAACATGACGACACCACCACCCCCCCCCCTCCCGCCGCCCCAAAAATCTTCTCACACAATTTCTCCCTTAGAGGCATTCGTAGTCGCTCTCTCTCTCGTCCTCTCTTTTTCTGCCTCTCCCTCCTTCCAACTTCCCACTTCCCTCTCTGCCCCTCCATCTCCCCCCTCTCCCTCTCTCTCTCTCTCCCCCTCCCTCCCCCTCCCTCTCTCCCTCTCTCTCTCCCCCAAGTTTCGCTGCAGCCCCCCTCCCCCCACCACCCCATTATTCTCCCTTTCATGCATTTCTGCACACACACATTGCAAGCAGATGGAGGGAAAAAAGGTGTCTGTATCCAAGACTCTTCCCTCCTCCGCCTCCTCCCTCTCTCCCTCCTCCTCCCCCTCTTCCTCCTCCCCCTCCTCCAGGCTCCTTAGGCAGCCACTGAGCCTCTGGGAACAGACGTGGAAATAATAAATTCAGCATGCATTGAAGGCTAATAAAAAAAAAAAAGACTCTCCGCCCTTTTCCTGTATTGGGTAAAGAATGCAGGGCTGGGTAGAGAGCATGCACACACACAAACACTCACACACTCACACACTCACACATACACACAAACACACAAACACACACACACTCACACATACACACAAACACACAAACACACAAACACACACAAACACTCACACATACACACACACACACAAAACACACACACACAAACAGAGACATGTACAGAGAGACAGACAACAGACAGAGCGAGATAATTGGATACCTTGCCTTCCATTTCTTCTGCTCTTATTTCATCCATTATGTACGTTGCCCTGCCACTATGGCGCGGATGTGGCTGTGTTGTTGGGTTCAACCTTTAATGCCTTAATGCATGTTCTGACATAGATGACCCTTGCCTTGTTGGCAGATGGCTTGCATTTCTCTGTACAGAGTGACCTTGTCCTAAGGCACATTTGGCAATAAAAAAATACATTCTTCCGCTCTTTTTGAATGAAGTGATTGTTGGAGTGACAGTCATTGGAATGGGTATTCACAACCCCCCCCCCCCCCTCATCCCCTGCTACGAGGGGGTGAGGAGGGCAGAGTGCTCTGTCATCCCCTTCTCGTAGTTACACTGGCTACTAGCACCCACAGACATACACACAAATACACCCACCCTTTAGGAACCTTGCACAACGCAGGTACACTCTGGACGCTCGGGGTACGAACCCAGAATCCTTCGGCGGTCTGTTTGTTTCATCACATTTAATATGTATGTTATGCGATGGAAAGCGCTTTACAGTTCTTATCGGTGTCGGGTGGTTGCCGTTCACATGGAAAAGTTTAATAATTAAGGATTCACGACAGGGAAGAGTGCAGCAGCTTAATGGGAGAGGAGGCAGAGAGAGAGAGAGAGAGAGAGAGAGAGAGAGAGAGAGAGAGAGAGAGAGAGAGAGAGAGAGAGAGAGAGAGAGAGAGAGAGAGAGAGAGAGAGAGAGAGAGACACACAGACACCGACCCAGAGATAGAGTGAGAGAGAGATCCCCTGCGCCTGCTGTGTGCTTTGTGATGTTGGCGCAGTCGTATCCAGAATCCTTACCCTTGGATGAGGGCGAAAAGCAAACACAATTCAGGTTCAGCTCACACTGCAGTTTCTGCTCCCCGCGCTCACCCTTCTGGCTGCCGCAATTAGATCAGAAACACAGGGGGAGCGCGAGAGAGGGAGAGAGAGAAGAGGGAAAGAGAAAGAGAGAGAGAGAGAGAGAGAGGGAAGACAACAGCAGTGGTGGGGAGGAGGGGTTTGGGGTATGGAGGTGGGGCATGGGGTTAATCTCAAGGGCAAGCGGAGCAGCGATAGAGTGTGGGCTGTGGATCAGCTTCTGATCAGAGCTGCATGGTGTTTTAAACAATATACATTTGTGTGTGTGTGTGTGTGTGTGTGTGTGTGTGTGTGTGTGTGTGTGTGTGTGTGTGTGTGTGTGTGTGTGTGTGTGTGTGTGTGTGTGTGTGTGTGTGTGTGCGCGCATGCATGCGTCCAGAACCCAAGCATGTCTTCCTTACAACCTAATACAACTTTATGTATCCACAATCCCCTGCTGCCATCTCCCCGCACACAGTATGACCGGACCCCCTCTTTCACTTCAAACGGAAATAACAGTTGTATTAATGACAACACAATACTAATGAAAACACTCTTGGTAAGAAACCTATGAATTACAGAACAGGCCACAAACATCTTTCAAGTACAACAAAAAGGGTAAAGACTGTTATTTCCCTCAATTCATTTCAAGTTAACTATTTGCGTACCACTTGGTGTCATCAATGGATGAGTCGCTAGACGGCTGTAAAAACGGTCCCATAAAGCATACACTTACGAGCATCATTTCACCGGGGAAATGTTCTGAATTGTCTGTTGCTCTGATTGGATTACTGACTTCCAAAAACGTCTTAATGCAGCGCAGGTCATATGAGGAGGATATGAGCCTATCACAAGTAATTAAGGCTGTAACAGCCTATCAAATGTCATTAAGGCTCTATTGATTTGACGGTTGATGGATGAATGGCATAATTTACAGAATAAAGTAGTCTATTTTTTTCCTTAGTATTCTGTTAATGGCGATCCAGACAGATCTTGATTTCTTTAGGTTGTGTGAAAGTCTCTCTCTTGCTCTCTCCCTCCCTCTCTCCCTCCCCCAGGCACCCTAGATTTATTCAGTCTTTTTTTTTTCTGCTGCCTTCATCCAAGGCCAAACCTCATGGATCCATATGCTTGTAGTCTCCACACACACACACACACACACACACACACACACACACACACACACACACACACACACACACACAACACACACACACACACACACACACACACACACACACACACACACACACACACACACACACACACACACACACACACACACATCAATCTATTTCCTCATGCAACCCAATGGGGGGGATGTGTAGAGAGACAAGTAATAAGAAAAAAAAACAATGACACACCCCATCACAGATGTCAATATCTAACAGGCCAGCGATCAATATTTATGAGTGGGGTTTATTGGAACCAATTAGGTGCTGGTCAATAGGATTACCAGCTGCAATGTCCAAGGTCCACATGACCAAAACCACAGAGCGGTTGTTTTGGTCATTTTCTTTCATCCTGTCCGGAAAAACATGCAGTTGGCAGAAATGTGTGTGTGTGTGTGTGTGTGTGTGTGTGTGTGTGTGTGTGTGTGTGTGTGTGTGTGTGTGTGTGTGTGTGTGTGTGTGTGTGTGTGTGTGTGTGTGTGTGTGTGTGTGTGTGTGTGTGTGTTTCAAATTCACATTACCCTAAAACCGTATGGAATTAAAATTGCATTAGTCCCAGTGGTCTCATGAATATCACCCTAAATGTTATATTTCCCTAAATGAGACCAATATTATTGTCGTGCAAGTCATTACTTGCTCGGTGCAAGCCAAGCAAGTAGTAAGTGTTTTTGTGTGTGTGTGTGTGTGTGTGTGTGTGTGTGTGTGTGTGTGTGTGTGTGTGTGTGTGTGTGTGTGTGTGTGTGTGTGTGTGTGTGTGTGTGTGTGTGTGTGTGTGTGTGTGTGTGTGTGTGTGCATTGCTCCTCGCCAATATTGGTGAGTAAATATGTTTGCCGGTCATTTTCCCATCTCACATCGCTGGGTTCTATAAATACTATCCTATAAGCTCCTAGCGCATTTTCCTGATTTCCTTTGCAGCTTTTTTTCTCATGCATTATGCATGATTCTGCATCTGCTTGCATTTTACTTATGGCATGGAGTGTTTGAATCGGAGCGGCAATATGGCCGTTAAGTTACGATGCGTAATGTCTACTGTGATCAGCCGCCAATAGCCTCCATCTCCAAGAGAGACATTAACTGTCTCACTAATGGCTCGGTATGAAGGTTGGATCACGTTGTCTCAAACCAAAAGGAAAATTGGAGTGAAATTCACTCAATTTTCTTAAAAACGTTTTAGAATATACCGGAAAATATACACCAAATGAGTTCCAATGATTTTAAAGACAGTTGGTTGGATTTTCCAAAAATAAAACAAAGTCACATAGTAATCTATATAATTTAGTGTTCTTATATTCTTGAAAATATTCTACTGGAGCACGATTTGCATGTTAGTAGATCTCACCTGCCTCTATATGTTTGTGTGCTTTTATGATCCCCCTTATAAATTGTGTGCGCAAGAGAATAGCCCTGGTTATTTTATTTTCATACCGGTGCTCTTGAATGGGTTCTGTTTATTCTTCATATAAAACATCTAACCGATTATTTATATGTTTTTGCATACTGGTATTTATCCACATACTGTATGCAGGGATAGAGGCAATATTTATTTTATGGAGTCACTGATAAACTAGCTGCGTTGTTTTTCATCATAAGCTCTGTATCATAAGCGAAGGCATCTGTGGTTTGGTTTCAAGCGGATATTAAAATGTTTTTCTGATGTCATACAGGCCTATACTCGCGCGTACTCACACACGCACAAAAGGGAACGTGTGTGTGTGTGTGTGTGTGTGTGTGTGTGTGTGTGTGTGTGTGTGTGTGTGTGTGTGTGTGTGTGTGTGTGTGTGTGTGTGTGTGTGTGTGTGTGTACTCCATCCCACACAGCACACGCACCCACTCCATTCACCGTTGACTGTGCCCTTTTCTGTCTGATTCACAACCATGGGGCTCCTGATGAGTCAGACTTTGCCCCTGGAGGAATATGACGGGGGAGGGAGAGAGGGAGGGTGGAAAGGGAGGGTCCTCTGTCACTCGGTGGCCTTTTAACACTGCCGTCATCACGGCCCCATCTCTGCATCTTGTCTGCATAATTACACCTGGAAGGACCTTCCTCATCATGAATAATGAAGGCGAGTCGAGGCCCCCTGGGTAATCTACCTCCCCCGGGGGCATCAATAACATTATTTCCGCCGATGAATGTGCGTTCATTTTTTTTTCATGACGCACATAAAAGAAAACGGCAAATCTTAAGATTTCAACTACACAGACATCATGAACGTCAAGCAATTTATAGGCTAAAGTTAGTATGATGCAAATTGCTTGCACTTTGCCTGGCTTTTACAAAGAGAAAAAATAAGATAACTATAGTACATTCTCAAAATAACTGTCAATAATGTAGGCCTACTAGTAGATTCACAAATTAAGTACAAGGGGAATGTCATTTACAAGTGTTGAACATGAATGGAACAGACACGAGCTTGCATGTAAACTCTTCAACTGCATTCTCACGGATAGAGAATGCTGTACTGCACCTTAAACCCTCGTGGACCCAGGGGTCTCAAGGTGGAGCGCATAGAAACCTGAGCAAAAAATAACAACACAAACGATTGTTGGTTTCTCTCAGTGTTTACACACAGCGGGTGTAGCTTTGCGTTGCTAGGGCGTGCAAAGCTAGCGGGGATCCGCCATAGCAGGGGCCTCACGCTGGGCGTCAATAGACTCAGAGTATTAAAATAACAGTTAGACTTTCGACGGGGGGAAGACGGTGTTCTTCCGCCCTCTTAATATACATGGTTGCCAGGATCGTGGCTCTATCCCTCCTCTCCTCCGCGTCTTGACGATGTGAGAGGAGGATAGCCGCTGGAGGTCTCACCCTCCCAGCCTGCCAGCTCTCCTCCGAGGACAAAGGACGGAGATATCAGGCGTGGGGGCTTTCGGTTGTACCTCTCCCCACCTCCTTAAAGACTATAACAGAGGTTTCTTTACTTCGAAGAGCATAAGGCCGACGGGGGATCACCAAGTTCAAACATTTGAACAAATGGAGTTAGCCGCGCCGCACGCACCGCTGCACGCCCGCAGCGAAGCACATCCACCGCAGGTGAAGCAGGCTCCTCCCACACACCACCACCCACCTACCCCAACATCAACCCCCAGGGGTCATTATTAGAGGAATTACCCTTCTTATGTCTGGCATGGGGATCTTTTGTGCGGGCTTTAATTAAGGCCGGAGCAAAAGTGGATGTTTTCAGTTTTCTACAGGGAAGTTTTTGCATTTTCAGACGTCTGCTCCCTCAAAGTGCTGCTTGGCAATTGTGTGTTTGTGTTTGCAGGGTGTGTGTGTGTGTGTGTGTGGTGTGTGGGTGTGTGTGTGTGTGTGTGTGTGTGTGGTGTGTGTGTGTGTGTGTGTGTGTGTGTGTGTGTGTGTGTGTGTGTGTGTGTGTGTGTGTGTGTGTGTGTGTGTGTGTGTGTAGGGCTTCGTGACGTTATAGGCTGTAGACTTAATTTTCCCTCACTACTCTGTGGAGATAAATTATGCACCGTTTCATGTCTGCTCTTTGGGCACATATTATATTTTTCCAGCCATCCTCAGATGTGCGTCTTAATGAGTCCTCCATGCTTCCTCCATTTTCCCCACTAGGCCACTTAGGAACTTTCCATATGCTGTAGCGATCCTCCCCGAACCCCCCCGAACCCCACTCACTGCCTGATTGCCCTCTGTGTCATTAGTGAAATGTTTGTCACCTGTGTTGATTAGCAATTCTGTTCACCTGTGTTCCATGCGTTTAAGCTAGATACTGCCTTCAGTTTCCTTTGGCAGCATGATCCCTTCTTTGGGTTCACCTCCTATCTTTAAACATGAAGTCAAAGTCGTTCAGCAGATGCTTTTATTCAAGTACACTCAAGGCAGAGAACAATGAAAGCCAAAATTGGAATAGCAACAAAAGAAGTTAACCAGCTGCTCTGACAGCAGCCATTCAGAATCAAATAATCCTTTAGTGTATATATATATATATATATGTTTGATATTTCCAAGTGCTTTATAAATTCCCCCCGGATATGATAGCTCAACAAGGTGTTTTCTCGACTGCGAGGGATAAACAACACTGAATCAACGCACGTGGTTCTGGTTGGGTTAATGTTCAGGGCTCTATTTAGTCCATGGGCTGGCGACACAAAACGTCCACCTCTCGGGCTGCTTTGATAAGAGCATCCCCCCGGGCACTGGCCCATGTTCAGCGTCTATCACATCAAGGTTATGCTGCTGGGGCAGTTTTTCCCCTTTTGTGCTGATCTCCGTGAATGAAGCTCGTAAAAACCATATAATGTGATTTAATAGCAGCTTTGACAGTCTGCATATTTGCACATTTTATCCGTCTTTTCGCCATGGTAAATTCCAACGCCGGGGAAAACACCAAAAGAAAACACCCAGCCACGCAGTGCTCTGCGCGCTCTGCCCATGCAATGCTAGTTTGTCCTTCTGCCAACAGCACAATACACCCTGAAAGCATCAAACAGATGTGAACAATTTCTAAATAACTAAATTGCTGAGCAATTTCGGGAGACAATTGTGCATGTAACTTTGTGTGAATACAGACGGATCAGGTGTGTGTGTGCGTGTGCGTGTGCCTGTGCGTGCATTTCCCACATAACACAAAGAAAGTGCAATTGGAGTATGTGAAATGGTATAAAAGCTACTTAGGTTCTGTAGTCATACGCTCTGCGCTACGAGCCCTTTCTGCATTCAGGAGAACACGACAAGTTAAAGCAGAGGTTGTCAGCGCGCGCCATCGATACTTAACCACAATGGCTCCTTCGACTACGTGTCAAGTCAATACAATGCAGCTGTTCAGATGCCCCACTTACAATACTATAATCAGGGCGAGATATTAACGAGTATTATCCCTGTAATCTGCACCGCAATCAGAGTGTATTTTACCCAGACATTTAACAGCAAAATAGCATTATTGAGTGCTTGTAGAAGTTACAGCCTGTCAAGAACTTACATTAACTATGTTTCTGAATATTTAACAGCTTCTCGTATGGCAAAAATATACCCTTTACCCTCTCGCTGAACTGCTACATCTTCTGCTTTTGTGTGTCGCCGTCCCACATTTCCCTATACGTTTCCCTCCCCCCCCGTCTCTCCCTAAGCTCAGGGGGAGACGACCGATGGCATGTCAGGAGATGGGTTTGGAAGAATCCCGAGCTGAGGAATACATATTTAATGATGAATCTACAGATCAGCCTCCAATGTGCTACCGGCACAGGCACGAGCGCTCTCTCTCTCTCTCTCTCTCTCTCTCCCCCCCCCCATCCTCCCACCACCACTCCCTATCTTCAGCCAAGTCTAGGTCCCCGTCCCATTTTCCAAACTGCGTGGAAAAGAACAGCACTCAAGTGTGCGCTCTGTCCCTATCGCTTGTGACTGTTTTACCCAAGTACGAAGGTTAACATCACGATTGATTCAGAGGAAGGCAGGCCGGTTACTCATAGGAAAAAGGGTTTACATTCAGATGCCACTGAGGAAGGTAGGACAGCTGACCAGAGCACAAAGGTTATCATTTTGACGACATCACTCACTCCAGCGGTGAGGTGGCTGAACAAAGCACAAAGGTGAATACAAAGATGGCACTGAGGAAAAGCAGGGTGGCAAGACAACACATGGAATGGAAAACAAAAGCCTGTATGACAAAAAGGTAGCACCCTATGAATTTGTTTTAATGTATTTGCAGTTCAACTCGTCCACACACACACACACACACACACACACACACACACACACACACACACACACACACACACACACACACACACACACACACACACACACACACACACACACACACACACACACACACACACACACACACACACACACACACACACACGACTAGTTCCAGTGCAGATTAGGAAGGGCATGTCTCTTTCAGTTACACAGGGGAGTAAGAGGGCATAGTGAACTCAGAGGCGACGTTGAGCTTCTCGTTCAGGGGAATGAGAAATGATAAAGAGTGAAACACGTAGTGCTCTTTGTAGGAGCTCCTCGAACCCAGCAAAGCAGAAAAATGGGCTCTCTATTTCCCCCCCCTCGCCTCTCTTCCCCTGTTCTCTTCCCACCTCTGTGCTCACCTCCCCTCTCCTTTTCTCTCCCTTTCTCTGCTCACCTCACCTCCCCTCTACTATACTCTGCTCCCCATATTTCACCTCATCCAACCCCTTCTTTCCTCCCCTCTCCTGTTCTCTCCCCTCACCTCACTTCTCCTCTCCGTTTCTCTCCGTTTCTCTGCTCACCTCACCTCCCCTCTCCTCTACTCCCCTTCTCACCCCTCCCCACCCCATTTCACCTCATCCCATCCCTCCTCTGCTTTTCTCTCCCTTCCTCTCCTCCACACCTCCCCCTCCCCTCTATTCACCTCATCCCACCCATCGTCTCTGCTCCTTTTTCTCTCTCCTCCTTTCCTCTGTCCTCGTCTCTCCTCTGCCCTTCACTCCCCTTATCTCCTTCTCTCCTCACTCCCCAATACAATGGCCAAGCGGGAGTGGCCCCTGTGTTAGCCTTGAGCTGGGCTCCCTTGTAGCAGGGAAACCCCTTACCAGTACATCTTAATGACAGCTGACAAACGATCCTCAAGTCGGACCCAGTTATTCCCTGTACATAAATCAAGGCAAACTGCAGACAGGGTTGTATGCAAGAAGATTGGTTTACTCACTGCCCCAGAACAAACCCAAATGACACCAATAAACCAGCCAATCTGCACCGGGAAAAGGAAGGAACCGATTGTTGGGGAGTGGGAGGGTGGGTGGGGGGGGGGGGGGGGGGCGCTAAGTCGGAGTACTCACTCATCAAGACACTTCTCAAAACAACGCACTTTAAAAAGGGTATGACCATTCGTTCTGGAATGATTCAGGTAAAAACGTGGGGGGGGAAATGCTTTGTCAATATAAATAACTTTGAGGATAACAGTCTGGCGGATCGAACCATCGTCAGAGTCGCTACCGGCCTCACCAAAGCATCCGTTACCGATATCATCAGAAGGAATGTGCGTCAGTAAGTACGGAGTTTGTGGACAACATAACTTCAGGAAATATCTCGACGAAGAAAATAGGATGAAGTCCCTCTGCTGCCGTTGTTTACGTCTGTGGCGGATGTACGCGCGCTAAATGCTATTTTGGCAGGGATTTTGCCAAATTACATTGGAAATGGATGTTGAAGTGAAGCCAGGAGAGAGCACTATGGTTTCATCACAGGCCGCTGCCGTCCTACATAAACAAATAACATTACCACAGAAAAATCAAAAGGTAGGAAAAAACAACAAATGACTTTTTGAAACCAGAACACTTTCTCTCCTCTGTTCGCCAGCCACTGCAGGGAACATCTGGTGCGCACATCTGAGTAATACGCCAAGGAGCGGGAAAAGCTCCTTTGATATAAGGGCTTTTAGTTGGCCATCCATTCTCTCTGCTTCTCCTCCTCTGCCGTCCACCAGAACACTGAGCAGCAATGGGCCAGACGGATGCTTTGCACTGGATTTTTCCATTGCCAGTATGCTTGGCACATAAATAATTACCTGTCTCTATGATCAATTACCTGATTACTCACCAGAGACCCACGCGCACACACACACACACACACACACACACACACACACACACACACACACACACACACACACACACACACGCATGCATATATATACAGACATGCACCTCAGATGTCTGTGGAACACTTGCTCACAGGGTTCAATGTGTCTGTGTGTGTGTGTGTGTGTGTGTGTGTGTGTGTGTGTGTGTGTGTGTGTGTGTGTGTGTGTGTGTGTGTGTGTGTGTGTGTGTGTGTGTGTGTGTGTGTGTGTGTGTGTCGGAATTCCGTGTTCTGTTCTCTCACACATAGTCGCACGGACCCATTATGAACTCTGAATGTAATTCTCTCTCACACACACACACACACACACACACACACACACACACACACACACACACACACACACACACACACACACACACACACACACACACACACACACACACACACACACACACACACACACACACACACACACACACACACACACACAGATCTAAAGAAATGTGTGCAAACACACATGCACATACAGGAGATGCCCTTTTTATTTTCCTTGAGGCAGCTAAGGAGAAGATTGCGCGAAGTGCTAATGAAAACACAGGGAAATCATCAGCCACAAACAATACACAGAGGAAGGAATTATCATCCAATGAGGCTCCGAATGAGAGTGTGTGTCCGAGTATTGACAACATGTCCCAGATGGAACATGCTGTCTGACCTCTTATCCAGCCTCATCCAGCCTCCCGCCTTACTTACAGCTTCATCATTCACACACACACACACACACACACACACACACACACACACACACACACACACACACACACACACACACACACACACACACACACACACACACACACACACACACACACACACACACACACACACACACACACAAGTAATCCCGCTCATGCGGCACACGGTACAATGGCGGTGGAGCAATGTGTAAAGAGGCTTTCCATTAAACCACTAAGGGGGAGGATTGGCTGATGCTCTGCATATATTTGCCGTCTGTTCAGCGCGCAACATGCCACACACAATCTGTTTGTCTTAATCACCGGACGTGCCGTGCTAGCCGGTCCACTCACGACTCCACCAAACAGATTGCTTCATGCGTTTTGTGTTTGTTTGGCGTTTTTTTTTTTTATTGAGTCATTTGTTTTCAGGAAAACCATCCAATGTTAGCCTTGTAAGACCATCGCCATCTCGTGACTTCACATTCTGTTCCTATACGAAGATAAGTCCGGCCTTGATCCCCTTGAAAGCCTTTTTCTGTACATTGAAAAGCGTGAGGACCAACCATCACTCAGGGGGGGGAGGGGGGGGGTTCAGTCCATCACAAACAAGGAGTTTCACAGTGTGCCGAAAATAACAAAAAGAAAAATGGCAGCGCACAAAGAAAGTGTAGGAATCAGAGAGTGATGTTCATCGCATGGACATATTTGGAAATGAATTGCTGCCCAGCCAAGGCCAGACTGATACTCGTCCCTTAACGCAAACATGAATCCCAGAATGGTCTCACAAAGCTACTGCTATGTGCCCATGAGCAAGGAACGACACGCATATGCCTCCGCTCACGTGACGTTTCTTTTTAAATGGCTGTGCTTCTGAGTTTTGTCCCGGTGTAGGATTGGCAGCCCCGGAGGTGGTACAGGTCCAGGACCGCTGGCTCACCACGCTGAATCACAATCCCTCGTCGTCGTCATGACGATCACGACGGCTGAGTCACAGGTGAGGCGGCTTGGGGTCCCCCGTCGCCACAGCAACTGATTCATTTCAAATGTATCAAAAAACAAAACAAATTCCTCATCCTTACTTATTGCTATACTTTGAGTAAATCTAGCATAAAGATCAAACCCACACGCGCACACACACACAAACACAAAGCTCTATGTGTGGGTCCCTCAAAAGCCAGGAACATTTAAGTCATAGCAGGAGAGAGCTTGGGATAGATAAAAAGTGAGATTAAAAAAGCGATAGAGAGACTGAAAAAGGGAGATCCTTGCGGTGTGATAGGTAGCAGCATTCCAAGTGACTAAGACAAACATAAAAATAAATAGAGAGTGAAAATAACCAGAGCCGTCTCTCCCAGCGCCCCTCATTATCACAATACGATCCCCGGGACTATGAGACAAGCACAACGATACCCCAAAGTTATGATCCTTTATATTACTTATTCTCTTAGCTTTTATCCACACAGAACCCAACGCTAGTGACCTTTCTCCCTGCGCCTGGTCAAAGTCCCCAGCCAGGCCCTGCTGGCAGAGCTGGCCCTAAGACATTGAGTCTCAGGGTCACGACCTGCACGATTCGTCGCAGACAAGCGGCAACGTTTCCGCGGTAACGTCAGGTGCGTTCAACGGACACGAAGGCACGACGCACGTCGGCAAATGACAAGCCGAGCTCAACGTCTCGCCAACAACACAAACACACAAGCGCACGACAAACAACAAACAGATCTCTCGCAGTGACTTCTGATGTGTGCGCCCTGAGATTTCAAGGGGCCCAGTTTTATCTCATCACAGGCTCTGCGTTGGTTCACGTTGACGCCAGCCCCGGTTCCCCAGAGGGTAGTGGCACCCACGCCCGCCATCGGAAGCGTACAAAGTAGGAGGAGACTAGGGTTGGGATTAAAAGATGTTGCGTTATTATTATTATTATCATCAGCACCATCTTCTCCGAGCTCCCGTCCTCCTCCTCGCCGGCGAGAGAGAGATGCCGCTCTCCAGACAGCACCAGGAATTACGTTCCTGATGCGTTTGATCACAGAGTTCAGACGCACTCTGGAGACGGCGAGAGACAGCTACGTGTGGGTCCATAAGGCACTTTTCAAACGCTAGCTTTGTAATGCTTATTTTTGTCAAGGGAAGGTAAATTCTCACTAAATTGAACTGCACTCACACACGCGCGCATACACTTACACACACACACACACACACACACACACACACACACACACACACACACACACACACACACACACACACACACACACACACACACACACACACACACACACACACACACAACAAAACATGCAAATCTACAACGACAAGGTGCTCGGGTGTGATAAATAAACCTGGAAGAAATATTAGTAAAATTCAAACGTGTTGCTTAATTATTCAGCCCACAGTGGGGGGGAGGTGACAGGGGGGTTGGGTATAGGGAGCTGAATAAGGGGGGGAAGGGGGCACCTCGAGCAGCCAGCCACAAGACACGAAGAGAAGACATGGAGAGACAGAGAGCAACTCCTCCTCCTCCTCCTCCTCCTCCTCCTCCTCCTCCTCCTCCTCCCTCCCCTCACGCTCTGCAGGCAGGGAGGTGCATGGCGATGTCATTAACAGAGAAGGAATTCACATGGTGTAGTGGAGAGAGCCTTCAGAACACAACACTCTACGAAAAGGGTAAATGAATTAACATTAGTTAATGCAGTAACATGCATTATTATATAGCTTCTATTAAATTACGTCAAAATGAATACCGTAGTTCCAATCAACACTGTTGCCTTTGCCGACACGAATACCATCGGATAACTTGAACACCATTAGTAAATGATTACTAGACCAATAGTTTACTGTCAATCTAGGAAACCATCTGCTATCGTCTGATGACGGTTTACTTCTGTGGAAAAAAACAGGGCAGTATTTCTGGGAATCCTGTGTGGCATGATAACGGATAACACATATCATTCCTCTTCTATGTGCTGGTCATAGTTTCTGTAATTTATTAGGTGTTTTATGCGCTATAAACTGATAAGCTTATCAAAAGCCTAATCACCGTCAGACGATAACCGATGGGTTTCCGAGATTGTTGCTCTCCACATAGATTATTTACCAGCACGCAGCCAAAGCCCACTCAGTCGTGATTGGTAATGATAACTTGGACGGCAAACAGACTACAATCCGAAACCAGAACGTGTCCGATGTCAAAATCTTGTCCCGTTGCCCACAGATCATTCATTCATATGATGCATTTAGATATGTTTATAGAGATTAGTTCAGTGAATTAACTTTAAATTATGCTTATTATTATTGCATGAACTAATGTTCATTCATCGTTGATTAATGTACCCTTATCATAAAGTGTAACCAAGATTTCTACACCGCAAAGCCATAAAGATGTTGCTATAACACTGGACCATAACACTGCAAGTCAAGCATACCATCACCCGATCACAGCCCAAATCGAAAGACTTATCTTTGATGCCTAAAGATTTATGAGGCCGTCCTAGACCACTCCTTACCTAACACATCGCTCATTAGTCCTGTCGTTATCTACGTTCCTGAGGATGGGTTTCAGTCTGAGTTGAGAGTTGAGAAAGATGCTAGCAGTGGGTAGTAACAGGGTGTGTGTGTGTGTGTGTGTGTGTGTGTGTGTGTGTGTGTGTGTGTGTGTGTGTGTGTGTGTGTGTGTGTGTGTGTGTGTGTGTGTGTGTGTGTGTGTGTACGATTGCCTACATGAGCATTGCATGGGGCTCCTCAGTTGGATGCCCCCCAAACCCCCCCACCCCCCCCCCCCGCCCGCCCAGTACTGTCAGTTCTGATTATTTAACAGGAGCTGGTGGTGTAAGTGGTTGACATGGTGTGTGTGTGTGTGTGTGTGTGTGTGTGTGTGTGTGTGTGTGTGTGTGTGTGTGTGTGTGTGTGTGTGTGTGTGTGTGTGTGTGTGTGTGTGTGTGTGTGTGTGTGTGTGGGGGGGGGGGGGGGGGTGTTGTTGGGTGGCTGTATGTGTGTGTGAGGCAGCGCTCGTACATTATGCATGGAGAGAGCGGAGGAACACGGTGACAGCTGTAGCTCTCAGGGGGGATGTGGGGGGGGGGTGGGGTTGAGTCGGGTGATCTCAGTGAAGTGAAGGGGAGGCAGTGTTTAAGGCATCGAGGTGACGCAAGAAGAAAAACACCTGCACGCGTCAACGCACACGCACACACACACACACACACACACACACACACACACACACACACACACACACACACACACGCACACACACACGTATGAGTGAAAACGTGAGGATTCACACGTTGTACAGTAGAACATGATTTCAATCCCATTTACAGTCTGTCTGTCTGTCTGTCTGTGCCAACCCACTCCGTTCAGTCCTATAGTAGTGCCACCGCCAGAGCCTCCATCATGTTTATATTCATCGACAAATCAACTCCATATTTCAATGATCGACACATTATCAGCTTGTCAACGTTTCTAATGTTCAGATTGCAGTTTGAAGTCACACCTCCTTTCTTTTCTCCCCCCCCCCCCCAACTGCCCTGAACAAGCCAACAAGCCAGCTTGGTTAGAGGGGACGGCTAGACATCGTTTCATACAGGAAAACCTCCACATCAACCATCCACTTCTCAAGGGCCCCTACCACGGCCTGCGTCTCATCCAGGCCCCCCCCCCCTGGATGAGGAGGAGGAGAGGGGGGGGGGGGGTTAAACAGGCTGCTCCATTGTCATAGTGTCTGGGGCCAGACAGGGGAGAGAGGCCTTAAAGGGCAACCTCCTCTCTTGGCATAACCTGCAATTAGGGCCCCTAATGAGACCTGTGCACTCTCAGGTGTCTACTAGAAGAATGAGAACCAAAAGGAAGGGGGGAGGGAGGGGAAGGGAGGGAGGGAGAGGAGGGAGGGAGGGAGAGAGAGAGAGAGGGAGGGGAAGGGAAGGGAGGGATGGAAGGGGGGGAAGAGAGAGGGAGGGGAAGGGAGGGGGGAGAGGGAGGGGGAGAGAGAGGGAGGGGAAGGGAGGGGGGGCGAGGAGAGAGAGAGAGAGGGAGAGGGAAGGGAGGGGGGGGCGAGGGAGAGAGAGAGAGGGAGGGGAAGGGAGGGAGGGAAGGAAGGGGGGGGCAGAGGGAGAGAGAGGGATGGAGGGAGGGGTGCAGAGAGAAAGGGGAGGAGGGAGGAAAAGACAAGCGGGAAGGATTAAGTGAGGATTAAGAAAGAGGGAGAGAGGAATGGGAATGTAGAAGGAGGGACAGCTAGAAGAGGGAGGAAAGGAGAGCGGGAGGGCAAGAAAGGAAAGAAATGTATGCCACAGAGAAAAAAAACGGGTCCCTTCAGAGGAGCAGTCGACTGCATGTTAACAGGTGTAACACTTGTTCCTCCTGCGTTGCGGTACGGTCGCGCACCATGGTGACCTTGTTAGCAGCCTTACCATGTGAGATATATGATAATGAATGTAAATTACAGCCTGTGATTGCATTAATAAGCGTTGTGTGCCTGGAGATGAAGTTGAGTGTGCATACCGTACACACACACAGACACACACACACACACACACACACACACACACACACACACACACACACACACACACACACACACACACACACACACACACACACACACACACACACACACACACACACACACACACACACACACACACACACACAAAGGCGGGTGTTTAGAGGTTGTGCAGCGTGCAATTCTCCCTAGACAGGTTCTTACACATCTGCAGCAGGAGAACGTCACGACAGCTACTGAGGCTCCAGCCTCTGCCGGCGTCAGCCTCAAACCATTTCCTCTGCTGCCTCCGAGTGCACAGGCCGTGTGTGGCGTTAACCACAGGGCACGAACGCACCGGGAGTCGCTCTGTGAAGCCTGGTAGGAGACCGCTAGTGGAGGACACTCCCTCCGTCCTGCTGCTGTCGTCAACATTTTGGCCTCCATGTTGTTTGTTTGTTTTTTCCTCCCAGATGAGCTGGGATACTGCTGCTTTTAATATTAGAGGGATCGTTATGACACCAGGGAAATGCTACGGAGGCAGAGGAAAGGGTGCACGCACGCACGCACACACACAGGCCGTCAGCTAGGTGGCCCTGTGCAGCGCTGGTGTACGAGATGAACTCATGGAGAGATTCTGTGCGCTTATGTGGAACCGAAAGTGCTTTATATTGAAACAGTGCTTCTTTTTTTTCCCCCGTTGTATTCTCCAGCGGTACTTTGTATACATTCCTCTTGCTGGCACAAAGACACACACACACACACACACACACACACACACACACACACACACACACACACACACACACACACACACACACACACACACACACACACACACACACACACACACACACACACACACACACACACACACACACACACACACAAATTGCCCAGTGAGTGCAATAAGTAATCCCCCTGTAAACAGCCTCCAGCAGGAAGATGTCCTAAAACGATCTCAGACCATGGAGTCTACGGCCGGCCTGAAGGAGGTCTTCAGCTCCGGCTGAGACATGAAGCACCTGCTGCCCGGACATTAGGTCTCCTTCATAACGCATGCCACACATTCTGAATGGCCGCCGGTAATCTTCCGTCTACTGTACGTTCCTACCATCTACTGTGGGTCTCCCCCCCGTTGAAGCCAGCGGTACAGTGTAGCCCAGCTCATAAATAGTTAATCATATTCTGCCGCTTTAGTGCTGTTCGGTTTGGTTTGCCTCCCAGGAAACAAAGAGTGGGTTTACTGAAGTAAAAGAACAGAGCAGGAACGGCCGTTCACGCTCCGTCGATCATGACTCAAAGAGAAAGGGAAAAAACACGTTTTATTTCCCTTTCTCTGGTGGAATGCCAGGAGTTGGTTACTTAAAGCCATGCGATGCTATATGGCACGCGACCCCCTTCCTACACACAACCTTTTAAACTCCAGCACCAGCTATTGTAATTAGCACTCTGGCAATCAAGCAAGCAAGATTATCAGCCTTATTGAGCAAGGGGAAAGCAAAAAGGATCCATCGTACTAGCTTAGCCGCATTAGCAACAACGGCAATGAGGCATTGCTAAAGGAGAGCGCCCGTTGCACTTTAAATTAGCATAAAGCGACTTGGTGGCTAATGAGATTGGGGTGGAGGTAAGGCCTGCTGTACTTAAGAGACTCAGGAACAAATAATCAGAGGATTGTATTAATGAGGCGTAAACAATCCTCTAGAGTTTAATATATTTTCTTTCTCTGAACAACAGATAATAACGATGGTAGCGAGGAGGACTTAGTGATGGTTAACATGGCGGTATGGTATCCCCAACCTCTCTCTGACACACAGACACGTGCACAGACGTGCACACACACACACACACACACACACACACACACACACACACACACACACACACACACACACACACACACACACACACACACACACACACACACACACACACACACACACACACACACACACACACACACACACACACACCAGGATCTCAGGTCTTTGTGACCCAGAGAGTGCAGTTCAGAGCAATAGTTTGTTCTGCATAAAAAGGATGGAGGAATTACAACATCTTCCCTGTTTTTTTTCTACTACTTTATTCGACTTCCTTGAGGCGCTCAGCAACAGCTGACCCTGCGTGCAGTGTGAAGAAAGAAATGAAAAAAATATGACTAATGAACTGCATAATCAAAGCCAGAGAGCGGCAGTGAATGTCTGGAATACACATCCGTCTGAATGATCGCTCCACCCTGCGTTCTCGCTGTGTAATAAAAAAAAGTCTCCCATTCTGGCTGTGTGTGCTCTTAATGCGGGGCAAACCGCTCCCTTGTTATGTCGCCGTTGACGACACAGCGGTGGTGGATGGTGTCTTGAGGAGAGACAGGTGAATAAAGAAAAACAGGTGGGGGGGGGGAAGTGAGAGAGAGAGAGAGAGAGAGAGAGAGAGAGAGGAGAGAGAGAGAGAGAGAGAGAGAGAGAGAGAGAGAAGAGAGAGAGAGAGAGAGAGAGAGAGAGAGAGAGAGAGAGAGAGAGAGAGAGAGAGAGAGAGGCAAGAATAAGATTATGTACGATTGATAGTAGAAAAAATAAAACTGGGGAAGAAGAAGTGAAAGCTGGGAACAGATTTAGTGTACTTTGAGAGGCAGATACAAAAAAGAGATAGAGAAGAGAGAAGGCGCGTGTATAATGCCTTATTTGCATTGAACCCAGACCGACTGTACACCCAAACTAGTGCATCACCGTGCCAACAAGGAGGTGTCCAACATAGCCTCCTACTCAACTGATGAATAATCATGGATCCCTTAAAGTGACGTCGCTAATATTCCCAGGTCTACATTATCCCTAAAGTCCATTCCCATTTTCTGATCTTTTAGGGTTCTTTGTTCAGTTTCAATCCCCTTTGTATTTGATTTAAGTAAAGTGCGCTCCTCAGTACGAACAGACCCTATCAGGGCATACAGCGAGATGTATTCACTGCCGTGGAGGAGCAGAAGTGAAGGAGAGAAAGACAAAAAGGAGGGTCGAGAGACAGCGAGCATTCATTGTGTGTGTCTGTGTCTCCCGTCTGAGTGTTATTCATGATGTTCGTGGGAATTAATTGACTAAGTGTAAATATTTGATAAACCCACTCAGCCCCTCCTCAAGTTATGTAAGGTGCATTAACATCTGAGCCAAGCCCTGCCGCACTCGCACGCAGAGAGAGAGACAGACAGACAGACAGACAGACGATAAAGCCATTATCTTCCTCCGTGCGTGCCTTCTTTAATTTGCAATGCAAAATGCAATTTGACATCTGATGCAAATGGGCCAACACAACACTAACACAATCAATAACTTTACAACTTTAATTCACACCATTTTTTTGTTGTCCCCTCTGCTTGGCTGACTGGATAACACTGGATAACTGGATCACATGGCCACGGATGACATGATGCCGTTTATCAGAAAATAAAGGAAAATCACGGGACACGGCGTGCATTTTCCCTCCACAGGGTCTGTTCCGCTTAGTAGAAATGCACACATATAGACTCAGCTGAATTGGTTCACATGTACTGTGATACTGCACAGCCTCCCGCAACACCTGACCCCCCCCTCCCATCCGGTCATCCCCCCACCCGCCGCTGAAATATAGGACCGCCACAGTGTTCCTGGCCTGACGTCATGTATTCTACACACACGCAGACACACACACACACACGCACACATGCACACACGCACACTAAAACATTCATCCGCTGCTGTAACTGAACACCGCCACACACTAGACAAAGGTCGCCTGTACAACCGCCTGTACCAACACACACACACACACACACACACACACACACACACACACACACACACACACACACACACACACACACACACACACACACACACACACACACACACACACACACACACACACACACACACACACAGGAAGGTGTCTCGCTCGTTAGAGGCCCTCGTGCAGAAATCAATGTGGAGCCGGCGCCCAGCTTGACGCAGAGAGGGGCCAGGGAGGTCGACTCATGTCCACTCATGTTGGACATGACCTCTGGTGTGGTGGAGACACGCACCACGACACTCAACAACAACCCAACAGCCCGTCAGCTAGGTGACCCTGTGCAGCGCTGGTGTACGAGGTGAACTCATGGAGACATGGAGAGCTAGTTATTCTGTGCGCTTATGTGGAACCGAAAGTGCTCTATATTGAAGCAGTGCTTTTATTTTATTTTTTTCGTCGTATTCTCCAGCGGTACTTTGTATACATTCCTCTTGCTGGCACAACACACACACACACACACACACACACACACACACACACACACACACACACACACACACACACACACACACACACACACACACACACACACACACACACACACACACACACACACACACACACACACGTTTTGAATTCCAACATTCCCAGGTTCTTTAAAGACATCACAGGAACGCGCTGCCTGCACCGGAGTCATGCAGTGCAGGTTGAGCAGGGGGGGTTATGCAGTAGCTTTAGCGGTGGCAGTAGCCTGGAGCTGTGGCCGGAGCTGTATCTGCTGCTCTACGATGAGGATTTATTAGGATTGGCACCGGGAGGCTGTACAGGCCCCTGCCTCTCTGACATGATTCTAGCAGTGAGGAAATCAATAAATCAATCAAGAGACTGTTGCCATAATTCCTTCAATCATCCACCTTTATTTCAACAAAACCACAGGACTTTGACAGGCAGGGCTACCATGGCGATAGGGATTCTGTGTTTTCAGATTGTGTTATAAGTTCCATCAGCAGTGGGCTTCCTGACTCGCTGAGCCACGCGTGGGATCCCCTGGCCTGCCCCTGAATCATTTACTCCGCCGCCTGGGCTGCCCTGCAGAACGGGCTTCAGGCCAAGCAGCTAAACACTACAATGGACGTTTTTACTGGCCCCCGATCGGAGTGGCGAAACAAAACAAGTACATCATATCGGTGACAAGATAGGATCAGAATGATGTAGGCCATCCATCAGAGTGAGGAAAGAGTGTGTTGGCTGCTAAAGGAGGTTGTTGAAGTATCTTCACATTCCGGCGATAACAGCCTCAAGGTATAATCTTGTCCCATACATCATGAAATGACACATGGGCCTGTGCCGATATCGCTTCATAATGGGGTGTTTCAGTATAAGTAATGACAGCCAGGATGATCTATTCTTGTGGATGGCAAACAACAAAACAAATATAAATTCACGTGTACTTGAACAGATTAAAATTGATCGATTAATATCACATATGTGGCCCCTACTTTGCATCTGTGTCGCCAGTACTACACACACTCTCTCTCTCTCTCTCTCTCTCTCTCTCTCTCTCTCTCTCTCTCTCTCTCTCTCTCTCTCTCTCTCTCTCTCTCTCTCTCTCTCTCTCTCTCTCTCTCTCTCTCTCTCTCTCTCTCTCTCTCTCTCTCTCTCTCTCTCTCTCTCTCTCTCTCTCTCTCTCTCTCTCTCTCTCTCTCTCTCTCTCTCTCTCTCTCTCTCTCTCTCTCTCTCTCTCTCTCTCTCTCTCTCTCTCTCTCTCTCTCTCTCTCTCTCTCTCTCTCTCTCTCTCTCTCTCTCTCTCTCTCTCTCTCTCTCTCTCTCTCTCTCTCTCTCTCTCTCTCTCTCTCTCTCTCCCTCTCTCTCAATGATGACGAGTGAGGGGTCGCCAGTAAGGCAGTTTATTTCCCTAGTCCCCTAAGAAGAACAAGAGGCTCATCCATTAAGTAAAAAGGACCACAAATCAGAAGGGCCACGCTGTCGGCATTGTGACAAATTGGCCGGGGAGTAGGGCGCCAAATAAACACTGACGTTAGAGGTCCCTGTCTACCACTTCCTTATCAACTTGGTGGTAAGGACAAGAGGACACAGAACAACTGCAGTTGCATATAGCCGTGAATCTGGTGTGCTTTTCAGGCCTGATGGTTTGACTTGGCATCGGGAGTAGGTTTGTTGTGTATTCACCGCGGGATACGTTTCCCTGACGTGTGGCGCCTGATTGAAGCTGCTGAAACCTATCGATCAGTTGGATTTAAACTGTGTTTTTTTGGGGGGGATTATCCCCTTAATGTTTGTATTTCATGTGAAAACTTGAATCTATTGTCCTTTCAATTAACATCGTTTATGTTTAATGTTTCTTCTCATTTTAAGTCCTTATACGACACCTGCTGGACGAAATGGGAACTAATGGAGTGCGTCCTGGCTTACCCCTGTAACAGGTTAATATTTTTGGAAGAGTTATATTACAAAATAAGCGTTTTAAACAGCTGGATAAGGAAAGTATTCTGGATTATTATCTGATCAAAATACGTCAAACTACAGTCTGTATCCATGTTTATGAATCCGCAATGGAAAGCACCATGACGTAGGCTATCTCTAAGCCAGACCAAGGTCAGCGAAAACACAAACCGAAGGAACAAGGCGTTCTGGGGAAGCAAGACACAGAAATACTGCGAAGGAGAGAGAGAAACATACACAACTCCAACATGTTAGAGGAATTCCCCCACACTTAAAAACGCCGAGCCGAAACTGAGATGAAAAACTTAGTGGGAAGGGGTAAAGTTTAATCGGTAACCCTTGACAATGAGGCAAAACTAATTACCATTAGTAAAGGCAGTAATAGGCATGAACTAACAAATAACTAACAAATAATAAACAGTTAACTAACGGTCTCATTTACTAGTGGTGTTAATAATGATATAATAATGCTTATTCCAGCATTAGCGAATGCTCATGAATGGTACATTAATGTAGCATATTAAGTGTTAGCGGTTTATGCAGTGACGAGGCCATAATATCTCAATGATTATGAATATATGGCCTTTGATTTAGGCCCTTTTCAGTTTTTTATTGCTTGGTATTTTGCCCATAAAATGCAAGGATTGATGCTGCTACCCAGCGCCTTCGTTGGAGGATATAAAGTATATAAAGCCGTTATAAAGTATCTTCTTTATCCGTTCACTTGATCCGTTTCGGATTGCTGGTTTATTCTTGAGAATATTCCTCAAGGTCGTACTGTTTTCTATGCAATGTGCTGCTCAGCAGAAACCAAACAAGGGATTAAGCTCTAATCCAATTAAGATCTAATTGGATGCAGGTGGGGGTGCAATTAGCCCCACGCATGATTAAGAAGGAGCTGGTCTCTACTTGAGCTAATGAACACTTATGAACATATGATGTGCTTACACCTTTTTTTTTTCTATCCATTTCTTTGGATTTGATTTATTCATGCGTTTCGCTGGGATATTTTGGGATGCTATTAACAGTAATGCGATTCAGAGTGGGCCATTCTCAGGGTTCAGGCTCCCTAATCGTACACTCACTCTAAATATATATATAGAGACGCAAATATATATACAATTGTTAATATAGTGCAGCGTATTCTAGTGAAGTAACACAACCAATAATATACTGAATGTAAACATTTGGAAATGGTTTTAAGTAACTATGGATTTGCCAAAAAATGCTACACTCACACATCAACTCCAAAACACACACCCCCCCCCCCCCCCACAACCCCCATAGAGGTCCGGTGAACGGTAGAAAGTATCCAGAGGATCTGCCAGCCATGCCCTCCAGAGTGAGGTGAGGATGACGGGATGGGAGCGAGCGAGACGATGAGAGGGAGCATGTCAGGTCACAGCTCCTGTTGTCTGCCCTCAGCTAACACTCTATTCTTCTCTGGCAGATTCCACGTTTTTCTTTCGAGTTAACCTCCATTCCTCCTGCCCCCACCCCTACCCCGCAGGACTCCACTCAGGATACCTTGACTGGAGCAAAAGCGGCTCCAAACGGGCAGGCGGGAAAAGGCGGGAACAGGCGGGAACAACCAACAGGCCTCCTCTTTGAGAAGGGAGAAGTCAAAGGGCTGGCTATTCTGACCGTTTCCAAGGGCGCTCCAGGGTGGTGGTGAGGAAAACAGGTTGTTTCAGCGATTATATGCGGCCATCACTGTCGGATGAGGGCAGTGTCATCGAGTGGCTGGCTCGGATAGCATTGGGTTGGAACCCCCAATGTCTGCAGCCTGTATACCTGCAGGCCTCTGTCGGGCAAGATGATCCCCCCCCACCTCCCCGCTCCTTAATGACATGAAAGCGAGTTTAAAAAAAACAGTAACAAGATGAGGTCAATGTTTCCCTGTGCTCAATGGATGTACAAGTACAGTGTTGAATGCAACAGAAATGACCAAGACAGGATTGACATTGTTTTTGGTGTCTTACAACATCATATGTTCCACTATTGGGTCCTGACCTTATACCCATGGTCCTGACTTCTGAAAGCAGCCCAGTAACAACATTAGTTTGCCTCACACACACACACACACACACACACACACACACACACACACACACACACACACACACACACACACACACACACACACACACACACACACACACACACACCACACACACACACCCCTAACAATTATGATCTACTC
Source organism: Melanogrammus aeglefinus (assembly GCA_900291075.1). Classification (NCBI taxonomy): domain Eukaryota; kingdom Metazoa; phylum Chordata; class Actinopteri; order Gadiformes; family Gadidae; genus Melanogrammus; species Melanogrammus aeglefinus. Next base: position 785,388 of record OLKM01000011.1, read on the forward strand.
CATTTTTACTTCTTGAGCTTCCTTAACAGGCTACAATACCAACGCTTCCACAAATAGGATAAAAGAACGGGGGCCCAGCAGAGTGCAAACACAGTCGTACGCCTCGTCCATTACGAGGGGAGAACTAGAGGAAGATGGGACGTGGCAGTTAAACTTTGTCCGCTGTGGTTGTCTCTGTTCATTAAACAGCGGGAGGTATGATACCTGCGGTGACCTGGAGCAGCGAGTGCAGGCTGGCGAGCAGGCAGAGCGGGCTGCGCTGCCTGGCAAGTGAGCCGCGTTAGAGCGGGAGTATACACCAGCGGAATGAACAAGCAGGTGCTACATGTGTGATCATGTTGGCCTTTTCTCCTGGAGGAAAAATAAACAGAACGCGATTACAATCACAGTCGCTTTGAGCTCGATACGTTGGCCCTAATTGAGTACAATTGTATATAAAAAAAAAGGGGGGAGAACAGAAGTAGATTTCCAGCAGCAATAGCTTGTGGAATGAAGGGGGAAAATAATAATACAATTTGAAAGTGATGAATCACATAGGCCTAGGCCTATTTGAACAGGCCTGGGGACGTAAGCTATGTGAACACGGTACCAATGTTATTTATATGTTGAAATTAACTTCAGCATTTTGCACGTTACTTTAAAGCCAAGGGTAGACGATCCGTTTATGGTTATTTCACACCAAGTGAGCAGGAATTATAACCATTTTCTCTTGAGCCACAAAATTGGAATTCATACCAAATTATGTGCATCGCAGATTGATTTAGTTGCCTCTACCTCCCTCGTTATTCATTCCGTTTGCTAGTATTTCCAAACACAGAAATCGGATAAATGCTAATAGAAAGGCTTGTAACAAGTTTTTCAAATTGGCCGGAATGTTGTTTCTTCAATTTGGGTTTAATGCTCCTCTGTTTGTAGTGACATTCACTATTAGCTTGTTTACCTTGTTAGGAAGTAGGGCCCTCCGTGGACGCCTCAAACCCCCACAGCCATTTGGCCCTGGGCTGTTTTAGTTTGGTGGAGAGGATTAAACACACTGTTTGTGTGTTTGTGTGTTGTTCTTATATGCAATAACAGTTCCCTGACGTTGGGATCCTTCCTAGACGTCCATCATGTAGGCGTTTGGAAGCCACTGAAGAAAACTGACTGAAGAGAAAAAATAAAAAGAAACTGCTCTATGACCTGGGTCGCCGCAGGCAGGAGTGGAGAACTTCTTTTGTAGGCTCATTATTTCACAAATCTCTATGTGGTTCAGAAGAAAGCTCGGAAAAACTGTGATTGGAGTGGTTATGAAATATGAAAACACACAAGAAAGCCCAGTGGTCATTGGAATGTGTTTTTGCGAGTTGCGAACGCAGTGTGATCATCAAGGTCTCAATCTGATGGGAGACAATTATATAGGATTTCAAAAGTCTGCTGGTGACTCAGACTGCAATTATTTCTAATTTGATATGATGGATTGAGGCCACATGAATCCCCTTCAAATCCAGAATAATAGTAACTTGCTTAATGAAAGCACATGGAAGAACAAATCTATTGCCAGTAACAATATTATTTTTAGAGCCAAAAGTTAAGTTTTTTCAGAGTAATAGTTCCATTTGCGAATTAGGATCTATTGAATTCCCAGTTTTTTAGTTTTTGGTGAAATGATAGCTGGAAAATAAACCAATCAATACATCCATTATACTATTATACTATCAGTGTGTTGTATTAACTCTATTTCATACCATCAGTGGACCAAGGCCTCAAGAAGCTCTAAACGCCCAGCAGAATCAAAAGGAGATCAAAAGGAGATTAAATGGAGATTAAATGCAATAAAGGAGAGTTGAGTCATAAATAGTGCAGGTCAGTTCAGATTAAACGTATGAGAAGGTGTAAAACTCACTTTCATCTAGGGAATGAGAAAGTCTGGAAAGAAAGAACGATCCTATCACAGTTTATTTAAACTGAGGGATTACCATGTCTTGACCCCTCGGCATTATAAAAAAAAATGGGTTTATTGGAGAGCAATGATAGACTTTAGAGAGTGTCAATTGGGTGCAACAAAGGATGACATTAAACTAACACAACATGAGCAATCCTACCTTGCAACCTCAACACAACCTATGGCCAATGGAAATCATCATTATCATCCTCATACTCATCATCATCTAACCAAACAGTTATGTTTCACATATCACTATTGCATGGAGAAACTCCTCTCCCCTCACATTCCCCTTCCAACCAAACGGAGGCACTCATAGTGGTGCTGGCTATCTGGAATGATGACAACATTAACCACGGGTTAGGGGATTGGATCCAGCCCCTGCTAAGAATGTTTGCATGCATGTCCACCTACTGGCATGTATTTATGTTTATGTTGGTGTCCTGCTGCTGCTTCATCTGGTCCAAAAAGAATTCACCAGTAGACCTCTGCAGTGCATTGAACACAATTCAACCCTACCTGATATTAGATTGCTGTGACTATTTGGACTTCTTCATTATTACATACAAGATTAAAAAAATGACTTTCTTATTTTGAATTTCTTGAATAGATCTCAATTATTGATGAATGAGAAGGATAAGCTACTGTTGATTAAGTTGCATGGGCTCGAGTTGTCAAATGTAAAGCAATATGTGAGCTTTTGGGAATAAGGATGTGATTAAGGATGTGAGGGGGAATTATATCTTCTGTCGCAGTAGCGGCTCTTTTAATGCCTTTCTAATCAACATTTTAACGTTTCATATTTCCCATAAAAATGTCACCACAAGCTCTCGCCGAATTGCTGACAGACAACATTAGTTCCGGATTATAACCTTATTTTTACCAGTAGGTTAGACATTCATAATAATCCTATACCGTACAGAACCACAGAGTTGAGGAGGATAAGACAGGGAGGAGACAGTGGAGATGAGAGTGGAGGAGACAGTGGAGGAGACAGTGAAGGACACATTGGAGGACAGAGTGGAGGACAGAGTGGAGGAGACAGTGGAGGACAGAGTGGAGGACAGAGTGGAGGAGACAGTGGAGGAGACATTGGAGGACAGAGTGGAGGAGACAGTGAAGGACACATTGGAGGAGACAGTGGAGAAGAGAGTGGAGGAGACAGTGGAGGAGACAGTGGAGGAGACAGTGGAGGAGACAGTGGAGGAGACAGTGGAGGACACAGTGGAGGAGACAGTGGAGGCGACAGTGGAGAAGAGCGTGTAGAAGGTAGTCGAGAAGACAGTGGAGGAATACAGTGGAGGAGGCAGATTAGTTAACAGTGAAGGAGGCAGTGCAGGAAACAGTAAAAAAAAAAAAAAAAGGGGAGAAAGCAGAAGCCTTTTCATGGAGCAGCCGCATATAGGTGTATTTAAGTGAGCCAAACCAAGTGGCCATTCTTCACACACACACACACACACACACACACACACACACACACACACACACACACACACACACACACACACACACACACACACACACACACACACACACACACACACACACACACACACACACACACACACACACACACACACTAAAATGGGATGATTGGAATCATTCCTTAACCCCATGCCCTATTTATGGGGTCCACTGTTCCTCTAAGACATGCCTGAGCTTGAAGTTGATTTGTATTCATTGCAATTTTATTTAAAAAAAAAAAAAAGGATGTTTTTGAGCTGTCTGAATTTGTCTTGTACATTGGTACAATTGTGCTTTGGCCAGTCAGTGGATTTCTCGCATTTCCGAAACAATGCACTAGAGGGCAGTACTGCTACACTCAACACTGAACTGCACAAGAGCAAAACATTTACGACATCCGCTTTGGCTCTTGCTTGCCTGTATTTACGTTACGGTGCCACTGTCCGATTAGCCAATGGCTTAGAAAGCATCAAGATCGTTTGCTTTTTCTTTATTTTCCTTTTATTTCATTTCTGGATGTATACTGTTCATGAGATGGCGATCACCGGCTTACAATGAAACTCCGGGTTCAATATGACGGGTAACGCTAAGCTTTTATAACGCAAATACTGAACAGCTGTAAGGTTAGCTAGCATAACTAGTAAACAAGCCTGCACAGACTCGCATAGATCTGGCCAATCTCACTGTTTTTACTGATGACCTGATAAACTGATCGCATGTCTGGCTTTTGTTACAGTGTTTAATGCTATATATATTGCATTTTAAACAATAACCCGCCATCGTCACCTGTGTCACAGTATTATTGTTTAGCTTAAATACGTTGCACTGACCAAAACCATGCATTGATAAAGATATCCGACCACAAACAATGGGCGTGAAGGATTGCCTTCACCTAATAATCTTGGTGACATAAATTATACAGATGTTTATCTGAAGCTATGTACATACTGCTAAAGTAATGCTGACCCAGAGGCGATATGTACAATCATCTATAGATTTAAGTTTCACTTTCTTCTTTGTCACGTTTTTCTACAAAGATGTGAAAGTAGAAGAGCATCAAAACTGAAGGAGTCCCTGACTGTAATGCAGCCCAATTCCGACGAGCGAGATGCCCACGCAGGAAACGGTTTGTCGCTGAATCTGCAACAAGAACATCTGACCAAAACACAGAGCCCCACCGGAGCTCCGGCCCTTGCCGAAGAGCGGAGAGGTGCGGGTACACATGACCGGCGACTCCGGGGAGACCAGTGCAGGGGGTGCCTCATCTCGGAGGTCCAGAGCCAGCTCCCACAGTCACTCCCATTCACATGGACACAGCAGGGCCCAGCACCCCCCACACACACATGAGCCCGAGCCTGCGGAGCCCGACATGGACTCGGGGGAAACCAGCTCCTCCTTCTCGGAGCTCCGCTACCTCTACCACTGGATCCAAAAGAGTCTTCCTTTTCTCGTCATCCTCGGTTCCAAGTTGGTCATACAACATGCTCTGGGTAAGATCTTGCCCCCCCCCCACAAAAAGCTGCATCGCTTAAGCTGTGCTCAACAACAAGAGATGGTTGTCTCAAAAGGTTCTCCTCTACATGTTGCAGGTTTGGCCGTAGGCGTTGGCCTCTTCATGACTTTTCTGTATGTGAATAAAAACCTTCAAACCCAGGTCTTTCTTCAGGTGAGTAGCCGATGGCATTGGAACACCTCATGTTTTTTTAAAAGCTGTGTCTTGTGTATGGATCATTCACTGTGGTGGCTCTGGTGTCCTTTGCAGGATCGTCACTCCAAGCTGCAGTGCTTATGGCTTCTGTTGTTCATGACCTTGTCCACCTCCCTCTTGTACTACACCTTTCTCCCAGAGGGCCTTCACTACTGGTAGGACGCTCGTCTTCTTATCTCCGACCGGACGAGAAACGGACATGACTATATTTACACAGCTAGGCTGAATGCGAACTCCTCGTTTCCCATTTCTCTTTTATTGGCAGCATATCTTTGAATTATGATTAATATCATCAGCAAAAAAGAGGAAGAGAAAACGTATTATCTGTACAGTAGAATGTTCATACGTCATTGTCGTGTTGCATTTCTCGATTGTAAAACAATGAGACGCTGTTGGTGGGTTTAAACAGGACTTTCTGAAAGCCTGATCCCAAATTGACACCAGTTGATTTCTCCATGCATCCAGCCTCATCTTCCTGGGCCCCAGCATCGAGCCCCTGGGGTTCTGGGAGGTGCTATGGACCGTCGGGGTCACCAACTTCATCATCAAGTTCCTTATGATGGGAACCAAGTGCCTTATTCTGATGCCACCCTCCTCGCTGCTGTTCCTTCAGAAGCCAGGTGGAGTCATCCTCAAAACCCACACACCATCAACGCAGACAATCCAAGTGGCACCTTGTCGATCAAAGTGAAGAGTGGACTATTATTTGATCAGCGCTCATGAGTCACTGATGATTAAAACACGAAAAAGGACATGAACAATGGAACTACGAAAAACATAACGTAGAGGACAAGTGGTGGTGTTCCTATAAGGGGCCACTCTGTACACATTGGAAGCACTTTACATTAATGCTATATTAATTAAACAGGTTTTCAAATTAGTAAATGAGTAATAAGTATTAACTAGGAGAAAATGAACAGTTAACTTTCAGTCATCATTTTCTAAAAGGTAGTCATGTTTACTAAAGGTGTTCATGTTGACTTAGCTATTCATTAATGCATTATTTTAAAGAACATCAATGATCCAAAGTGCTTCTTTTCATCTGCTCAACCACTAGCTGCTCATACTCGTCTCCTCCAGGCTTAAGTCCACGAGCCCACCCAAAGCAGGGTACCCGGGTATCGTTAGCGCCCTGTTAACCGTGTTGTGCTAATCTGCCGTGGTGTTCCTCCAGGGCCGTTGGCTAATGCTAACAGAGGAGCTAGGCCAGATTTACCAGGCCCTGGCCCCGGTGCCCCCGTGGTTCCGCTACCTGGTCACCTATCAGGAGGTGGACGGCAACACAGGCCTCACCCTGGGCGTCCTGCTGGCTCTGGTCTACCTCATAATGAAGGTGACCCCCCCACCCACCACCGCTACTGCTGTTGGATCTTTACCAGCCCGCCTGAAGCTTTCTGCTCTTTCATTGGTGCTTGCCAATATCGTTTCACCATGTATGGATTTACAGTGGTTTGGTTTTGTCTGTCGTTTTTGCAGCTTTTAGGATTGTACAGCCAGCGGACGGCCATCACCAAGACTGTCAGGATATTTTCCAAGGGCGAGGTACATTTGAGAAAACAGACTTCTTCTATTGGAGCCCACTATACTAGCCGTGGTTCTGCTTCGTTTCTTTGGGTCTGTTTCTCAAAACCCCATGCTACAATCATATTGGTATTAGTCTTGATTCAAGCTTTTAAAGTGTTTTCTCCTTTGCCTATATTTTGTATTTGTTTCACCAGAAACATGCAGACCATGAATTATTAACATGGATATACGTTCGCTCACTAGGGATTAATGTGAGTTAGCCAATCAGAGGCGAGCAGGATTGTGACAATGCTCTTGATTGGGTCGTTCTGTTGCGTCAGCATACGGGGATGCCGGCCAGCAGGAGTCAGTGTAGCGAGGCGGGAGACGTGTGTCCCATCTGCCAGGGAGAATACCGGGAGCCTCGCTCGCTGGTCTGCCAGGTAAGGGGTCTAACTTATCACCTGTTCATGGCCAAACGGATTCATTTCGATCCTTGTTGATCCAAATTTTTGGCACTAATAATTCAAAGCTAAATATATCCTTTTTTATTTTTGAGAGCCATGCATTATGACTATACGGACGTTTCTAGGTGTTCGGCCAAATGCAGTTTAAAAGTTAGAAAGATTGGCTCTACAAAAAGACTTCCATGTTCATTACTAGTTGAGTATGACATCATGAGTAATATTTCCGTGCTTAACCCTCTTGGAGTAACACTACTTAATGCAAAAATATTTCAGAAATGATTTAGCAGAATTAATCAGGCAATTATGGACAATAAAAAAGGAATCAAGAACCATCCCCTTTTCCATGCTTAAATGCTCTGTGTGTGTGTGTGTGTGTTGCAGCATGTGTTCTGTGACGAGTGCATCGCGCTGTGGTTCAACCGGGAGAAGAGCTGTCCGCTGTGCCGCACCGTGATCACAGAGAAGGTGTTCAAGTGGAGGGACGGAGCGACCTCCCCTCACCTGCAAATCTATTGACTACTCCCCCCCCCCCCCCCCCCAGGGCGGAGACACTCGCTTTTTAACCCCTCCGACAGAGTTATCGATGTGTGTGTGTGCGTGTGTGTGTTTGGTGCGTGAGCTTTTATGGCTGACAATAGACCCTTTTCCCGGAGGCGCCGTTGTAGGATAAACACAGGTGTCGCTGATAACACTGATTTAGGGTGGGATACTTTTATGTATCTGGGTATGATGGGTGGTAGACTTATCTTTATTAGTTCAGTCTATGACCTGTGCCTTGCTACATAAAATGGCGCAGACCCATGCTCAGTGTTATGAGCGACACCTGTGTTAATGGTAACAGCGCCTGTGACAAGAGTCTGTACCCACCGACTGTAACTGACGTCTTAACTGTGTATCTTGGGGGGGGGGGGGGACTTGTGGCCAGGAAATAATAAGGTTTTGAGTTTTATAATCCCCCCCTGTGTCAATGTGTTTTTCTCAAACATTGTGTTTTGATTTTCTTTACGTCCATTTAGAAATGGCTACCATTTCACCCTTATTATTATTTTTTGGTAAAGGGTCATTAATGTTGAACACCTTCTAAAGTGTGTTGATTTAATTATTTGTTATATTTACTCCCACCCACCATTTTATTTTGATTAAGTAATCTGTTTTCCCCATTTACATTTGCGGAGATTGATTCATCTTTTTTTTCGAATGACAGAATTAACCATGTTACTGCTTGTTTTGCTTCATGGCAGGAGAGCATCCACACCTGTTGGCACATCAGATGTGTCCAGCAGGAATTCAGAATGAAGTAAAATATATAAATATATCGATTATATATACACTGTATATAGTATATACACTATAATATTGGAATACAATTACCATGAGCACGATTAAGATCACCAAATACAAGAAAGCTTATGCATAACTTTGGTTGTTTTTTTGAATATTTTCAATTTTGCTTTGATTTTCTCATGTCAAAAAATACGAGACATTGAAATCCAGTTTGATCCAAACATGAAACTATTTTTCTATAGATGTGATTTATAGCCTCCTTTCATTTCTTAAACCAAAGATTGTGAGCACCTACTATTTTATTACAATAAAATACCGAACTCTCTCTTTCCTACTTTTTGTCTTACAACCACAAACTACACGATGAAAAGCTTGCAATTCAAGCTTTTATTCAAATTGTGATTCAGAGTGCGGTCTTGTTGCAAGAGAGAAAACCTGTACTTCCCATATCTTTGCCCTTAATATATATTACCATTGGCAAGTACAATAGGCTCCCATTTATCTTAACGTATTTCACCGGTTTGTTAAAACCACAGGTTAATTATTGACATTGCCTATCTGGAGATGCTTATCAGTGTGATTAATGTTCTGCCCAGCTCTCGCTGTGTAGCGTGAGCCTGAGCCTGCAGAGTCCGACATGGACTCGGGAGAAACCAGTTCCTCCTTCTCTAAGCTGGTTACGCGCTTACTGTCACTGGTTGATATGGAAAACGGCTCTCCGTCTAGGCAGGAGTCGAGACACATAAGTGGTAGCCAACCACAGCTGGCAGGTAACTAGCTTCCGGCCACGTGAGTAGTGACTCACCTGGGTTCCTGGCGAGCTCTGGTCCTTCTCTCTTTTGTAGGGGGTTCACCCCAAACATTGGGGTGAACAGTAGCTGTCTCGTTCAGTTATTGTTTTGCAGATAACATAGACAGACAAAGGGGCGGTCACGTTCCCCGTAGGAATTCTTAATTCTGGTGTGGTGCTGGTATGTGGGTGAATGGGCTTTACAAAGTCTTATGATTTCGGAGTGCAACCACTGGGCACCAAGCTGTCTATCCAGACACCATCTTGCTTCTGTGTCACCATCTTGGATCCCTCAGGTGACCATAATCAAGGCCCATCAAGGGAGCCACTCCCACAGTTACCATGACCACCAGTTACCCACCAGCTGAGCATTACCCAATATAAGGATCGTGACACTTACCAACTGCCTTGGTTTGGTAGCTCCCTCCAAGTGCGTACTTTGCAAGTATTGTTAACGCAACCTATGAACTTTCCTATTCCAAGATAGCTTTCCACTTTGCGAAAGGAGGTCTGAGAGGAAATTAAAAATTTAATGTGGAATGGGGCTTCTCTGTGAAAGATTGTGGAAGAAGTAGGGTCCCAAAATGTGTGTAGAAAATATTAAAGAGAGAAAGAATAAATCCTAAGAATAACAGTAGTTGAGCGCTGCTTGCAGCATTCAGCTAATTAACCGTTGAAAACCTTTAATAGGGCGACGATTAATAGCTTGTACCTAATACCATATAACAGTCCCTTTGTATGGTAAATTGATACACAATTATAGCTATGTGGTGGGCAATACATAACATTTAACTATACATGTTATTTGAATCAGAGGCAAATGAGGAAATATAAAAACTGCTTAAAAGTCCATGTCTCCAAAGCCCAAGATGAAGAGTTAACTCAAAGTACTTTAAGGGACATCTTGTGGTAAAATTGTATATTGCATTCAAACAAATTGTGCTGCTTTTTCAAATGTGCCATGCTACCTGGTTTCAACTACGGTAGGTGGTATGTGCCAAGGCAGAAGCTATGACATGTCATCCAATACTACCTCATTGAGTTTTCTTTTGGGCGATGAGGTACATTATTTCAAACAAACTTCAAACTGCATTGAATCATTAGTGTGAGCATGTGTGAGTAATTACTCCTCCAGAAAGATAATGAATTATGTTGCCATGATTAGATTGCTTTTTATTGGTAACATTATTACTATGTCGTAGTTTAGTCTATTACATCGGTTAACAACTTCACACACAACAAAAAATGTTACTAGTGCTTATATCGCTCTGCAACGCATGAACTAAGTGCTAATTAGTAGTGATACATTCTTTATTCGTTTATTCATAGAGAGGAGGTGTGGGAATTGGCAAAAAAGTGACAATTAAATATTACTGTAATATTTGGGCCACCATTTAATATTATTCAGACATTGAATGCCTTTTCAATAAAAACATTATTTTATTTTTTTCGATCGATCTCATTGGTCGAAAATGTCAATTTATTTTGTGCAATCTCATTGGTCAAAAATTCAAATTTATTTCGCAAGATCTTATTTTTCGAATTTTAATTTTAATTTCAATCAATCTTATTGGTCGAAAAGAGTCCTATGACTCCTTAGGACATACCCGTTCAATGTAAATATTATAAATACTTTGCAGGAGGATGAGTCCAATTATTGGCCGAGGTGATTTTACACCCATGAGGACATTTTTATGAAGGAACACATTGATTTTAGCAAAAAAATTACTTGCTTACATGCTACACATTGTCCCTTTAATATAGTTTCAAGTTGCTTTTCACATGCTTCTCTCCTCTCTTTCTCTTTATAGCATCTAAACCCACCAAAATGATGTAAGACCGAAAGAGCACACTTCTTTGTGGACTTTGTGGAGAGATCAATAGGGGGCAGCAAAGTTTCAAAACAATGTTCTTCCAAACCTCTATGCTTACTAAAAAAAACACGAAGTTTATGGACATTAGAACAAAAGTTAAATATTTTACAAAAATGTTAACCATGCATTTGTTTTACATATGCCTTTCAGAAAATCTTGTTTGATACTTCAATCAAAACATATTTCAGCCAGATTTCTATGATTTCAGCAATCTATTAAGACATAAGAAGCAAAGAAGGTTATATCAGTGAATTTCTTTATTCGTATATTATATCGGCTGTTTTGTACCTTTATAGACGGGACTCAGTGTATTAATCCACAGGCAAGACGGTCTTTCCATAATAGTATTGCAATTTTGGTGAACAGGTGGACTTTCCTGTATACACTTCAAGTAGTTTGGCTTCACATGGTTATTTCAGATTTGTTTGTTTTAGCAGAAGATGCTATAGTTTTCAAATCTGTTTAACCTCAATGACATGATAATCAGGCCTTAACATTTTCCATGTACATTTCCCTCAACTAGGGAGCGCTCAATTCATGTTTAAAAATGAGGGGTTTAACTTTTATTTTATATGTACATGATGCTAATTAACATTTACCCCATGTCTCAATCTTCAATTTGTAATGTCATGTTCTCTGTATACATTGTAGTGTTCTGGCAAACTCATTTTCTGGACCACAGTGTATTCTTGATGTGTACAACAATAAAGCCCTCTGAATCTGAATACAAAGAAAAACTCAAATATTGAGCCATTCAGATACAGTTGAAAAAGCATATCATCTTCAAAGCATTTTATATAACTTACTTTTTATGCTTTCTAAGTTATATTCAATAATCTTGAGGTTTCACATTCACTTCTTTGAACCTGCCATAACTCAACTATATATTTTGTTAACAGAACTTGAAATCAAAGATTTTATTAAAAAGATATTCAAATGTACATTAAATAATAACATAATTAAGACAGTGTCCAAAATTTGGAAATAAAAAAGCTGCACTCGAAGTTTCATTACATTGACAAAAATAATACAATTATTTGTATGACAATATAAAGGAACATAAATAGAGCCTTTTAGCCGATTTGTAAACATTCTGTGTACTATCATAGCGTACTGTCGACATTGTTTGCATAGTGGAACTAAGTAATGGCTTGAAAACAGCAGATTAATATGGATTTCTTATTAATGAGATGTAATTAATCGTAGTGTGGTTTCTCATTCACTTGACATGGGAAAAGTTTACTTGACAAGTTAGTGTCAAATGAGAAAAGGTACCACCCCCCCCCCCCCCCAAAAAAAACAATAATCAAACCTTTAAGATCATTATGTTGAAAGGAACTAGGTTGGCGGAACCTGTAGGTCAATTTAGAAGGTTCTTGATCAATCTAGAGGCTCCAACTGAAGGCATATTTCCACTTCAAAAATGGACTCTCTCAAACCAAAACAATCAAGTGTACTATTTCATTCAAGGAATGATCGACAGAATCAAGACTGATGAGCAATTCACGTCAAGTGGTCACAGCCATCCACGGCTGCTGACCGGAGGCAAGTGGTATCAGTTGAAACATCACTAACTCCTTAGTGCTTTTGGTCAGTCAATAAAAATAGCCATTTTAATGCAACAAATAAGAATGTAAGCAGGTTACTTTCCCCCCACCCTGACAAAAGTTTTAAACAGCTTCACTTTGTTAAAGTGACCTTATTTGCATCTTGGACCATCTGTAGTTTGGGCCCGACCCCATAGTCTCAAATAGCAGCTTTAAAGTAAGTTTTATAAAACACATGCACTCCAACCAGGTTTGGTTAGACCGCGCAGTCCGTGATAGGTTCCTCAGTCCACTGAGGCACCTGTTAAAGGTAATGCACAGTCGGCATCCACAGAGCCAACAGGCACACCGCAAAACACAACAGAACGGGTCTCCCCACGCGACGCAAGCATTCAAAACATAGAAACATAATTGTTTAGTTTCGTCTTCCTGCAAGAATACTGATGCAAGTGATGTGCGGGTGAGATAAGTGACACACACGCACGCACACAAAAAGAAAGAAAGGAAAAAGGATTTTTTAAGTGGGTTTACATTCACCACAAGTTCAACTTCCACTGAGGATTTCTGGGGACAGCCTTGAGTTGGACCAGTGATGCAAAAAGGCAACATTTCCATATTGACTCGGGATGAGAGTGATGCTTTCTGCTCAAACATCCACTCAGTCTATTCAGAGCCGCGTTCCAGCAAAGCCCTCCCCCTCTAGTCCCCTGCTGTGTGTTCAAGTGTACAGGCATTATAAAAAGGCAATGTGATTTCCCCCCAACACTGAGGCATTAAGGGATGGAAGATTGAAAAACATGGGAGTACTACATTCGTTGAGGAATTGTCAACATTTTCTATCGGTGAGAGTTCATCCTAGATTAACACCGTCTTCTGTCATGGCCTTATAATGGATGGCGTGTTCATCTAGGAACCGTCAACCTCCACAGATGAACTACCGACCTTAGAATACACTCGCGGTCCAACACTGTAGTTTTGAAGTAATAGCACCAGTATAGAGCAGCAATAAGTCACTCTCATTGGCTCTCACAGCGGATAACCTGGCCAATGAGTTGGCTTGTCAGAAGAGCGAAAAAGTCCCTGTGACAGGTCCAACCGTAAAAAAAAAAAAAACAAGTATTCTATTGGTTATCTGCAAAGACTGAGTAAACCCGGCTCAGCTAATGAGGAGGAGTGTTGTTGTGTGGTGGGAAGGCGGGGACTCCCTGAAGAGGAGCTGGTGATTGGTGCGTATCCAAAGCCAATCAATCAACCCATACAACCGTTTTGATTAAACAGGAAAAAACAAAAAAAACACTATGGAAGGGGCCTTTAGCAGAGTGCGCAGGTCCAGTGGGGCAAGGGGTGCAAGGGGGGCTCAGCTAAGGTCATAAGTTCAAGCGCAGGTGCTCGGGCCGTTTGGAGTTCATGGGGTAGGCCTGCTTCTTAAAGGGGGGGGTGCAGCCGAAGCTGGCGGGCCGGCGGATGGGCAGCGGGGCCGACGCCTCCGAGCTGCCGTGGCCGCACACGTCCATGTGCTCCACGCCGGCCGACACCTCGGCGGGCCGGTGCCCCGCCAGACCGCAGGCCGACACCAGGGGCGGGGGGCCCGACAGCAGAGGGGCCCGGGGCCAGACGTCCCCGTTGGCAAACTTGACAGGGCTGGGGGGGGGGGGGGGGGGGAGAGTGAGAGAGACCAGGAGTGGACAAAGTCAGGGTGTTTGGTTATAAAGCTTTTATACAAAAAACGACTGAAGCGGAGAGCAATAAAAACGTACGATAAACGTTCTAGTAAGCACTGAATAAATGTTTCCATATTGAAAATAAAACTACAATTTGAGAGGGCTATCAGGCTATCAGAAACAGAAAGAGATGCTCTTTCTTAATGGCGTGCATGCCATAAATGTGATTTCACTTCAAGTTGATTTGGATTTAAAAAGTGAAATTACAAAATAGCTGTAAAAGGCCAATTGAGTGCTTCTGGATCATTTTAAGTCATCCCTGGAAACTAAACCAACTCATAAATGCATTCTCCTTGGAACAATCCGTTAGTGGTCAGGGAGACTTCCTGGAGGAACCAGACCACGGCCGTTACCTCACAGGTGTCCTGGGACTTCCTAGGAACTTGCGCGGCGAGCGGACCTTGGGCTCGAAGGAGAACTTCTCCTTTAGGTTTTCCAGAACGGAAGGAGCGACGTACGTGAAACCCTGAGGGGGTGGGGGGGTGGAAAAACAAACCCGGCTGCTTTAGAACCCCACATCTTTCCAAAAACAGCCCACAGCTGATGATGAGCAAGGCCCCTTATGCAACGCAGAGCTTCCAGGAAAGGACCAGAACAGACATCAACCTATTCTCGGAACAACCTATTTCTTAAGAGAAAGGGGGTGGGCTGAAACAAGAAGTCCACTCAATGGTTTTTTATTTCCGAAGGTCTAATCAAAACAAGGCCGTTTCAGCCTTGCTAGGGGACACTTGACTTGGGATGCCACGTGTTGGACCTTGGTGAATCCTCCATCGTCCAGCAACCTCCTCTAGGGCTGCAATTAATGATTATTCTCAGACTCGATTAATCTGATGATTTTATTAATTGATTAATGCTCAAGTCTTATCAGATGACATTGATAATAAAGTTACCAGAGTCCAAAGTTATGTCTTAAATGTTCTTATTTCATCCGAAAAGCAGCCATGAAAAATAAACACCTATGATCTATGATGCATATATTTGAATTGGACTGCTACATTAAGCAGCAAATGTTTATTATTTGTACTTGATAAATGAATTAATATTTTTATCACTACATTAATAAATTTTAAAAAAAAAATACAAATTTGGCCAACAATAGTAGGGAGGAGGAGGTAGCTACCAGGAAGACTTGGTTGGCGCTCTCGCTGAGGGCGGAGTCGTCGGGACTGTCCACCGGGGGCTGGCTGGTGAACTTGGAGTCAAACTGGCTGAAGTCGTCGGCCGATTGCTGCCGGGGAAAGAAGGGGAGGAAGAGGAGGAAGAGGGGCCGGTTGGTAAGTAACTGTATTGATCCGAGTACTTACTGACTTCCAGAATGATCTCTGGGGAAAGGGTTGCGTAAAAGCAAAACCAATTGAATATGGTGAAGGATAGAGACGGATCAGAGACCAAGAGACCGACATTCAGCAGATTCTCTAACCAGCATCTCCCTGGATTCAGATACACGTTATCATGGAGCAGGTAGGCGTGGCGGCAACCTTTCTTCTCTTCCGGAGGACGGTAGACGTTGGAAACTGAAGATCGAAACCCAACGCAGCAAGATACCTTCAACCCGGGACTCAAAACACCCTAAACCACAACCCCTTTCCTATCCCGAAGATCGAATGTAAATAAGACTGGGAGAAACGCCTCCCCTGGCTTCGTTCGATGTCTCCCAGGGAAGCTATTCAAAGTGGGCCCCGGCTCACCAGAAAGGGTTTGAAGGGAGGCTCTACGTTGCGGGCCAGGAGCTCGTCCCAGTTGACGTGGCGGAAGAAGGAGTGCGCCTGGGGGAGGACAGCCAAAGGAGCAAGGGGTTTAACGGGGCATGAAAAGGCTTTTTACGTCTTTTGAGGAATGCTTTTTGAACCGAGGGCAAGGTAAAACAAGTCGGAGAACTGCCATGTTCTGCAGGTCCAGCGTTTGTTTTTTTCCATACAGTCTCCGTGCAGTTTCTTCAAAGTAACACTGATGCCAATTACATATTAAAACATAAATGCACACACATCATTTTTTTAAGGATGAATTAAAAAAAATGTCTACAAGAAATTCCGCACAAAAACACACAGAAAAATGTGCAACAAATACTACACAAGCGCATCTGACGTTTGGAGCAACTACATGCGGGGGATGAAGGCGCATTTGTGTTATACATCATCGATCCATTTGACTCCGGAGGGGGTTTTACCCCCCCCAGACCTGGCTCTCACCTGGACCTCTGAGGAGTCCCCCGGTCCTCCTCCCAGCCGCGCAGAGGCGTTGCGTTTTAGCAGCTGTCGGGGGGGGGGGGGAAGAGAAAGCGAGAAAGAGAAAGAGAAAGAGAGAGAAACACGTTATGGGACTTCACATTAAGAGCGTTCCAGAGGAATGAGACTTTGGTTACTATATTGTACTGGAGGGACTATTAAAAAGGGAATTATTGTACTGTATCTCTTGTAAATGTTCTTTGCCTGCACACTTTATGCAGCTCATGTTGCAGAATCAGAAATACTTTATTGATCCCAAGGAGGACATTGGATCACTTTACACTTGCTCCCATTCTAGAATCGAAATATATTTGAGAATGAAGCTTGAGCTGAATCGAGTCCAAAATAAAGTCTACACTGTTGCAGTGTTGTGGACTGAAATAGGTTTGTTCCCCAACGATCAGTGGCTGGGCCCGGGTAGGCCGATTTCCCCCGCTTTTGACAACTTAACCGCCCGGAACGTTCCAACATTTAAAATTGAAAAGGGACATTTATAGCAGCATACTGCTGCTGTGGTGGTGAATCAAAACAACCACACATAATATAATTGGTTAGCTTAGAAAGATATTGGATATTCAACATATATTGGCACTCCTAATTCAGCAATCTTTTTTAAAATCATTTGTTTGGTCAATGTTTCTACACAAGAGGCGAATTACAGAAGCACCCTGCCCTAAACAATGGCTTAACTAAAACGCCATTAACCAGGATACATCTCATGCAAAAACATGTGCCTTAAGGTACGGCCGCGCGTAACGCGCCTAACCTGACGCTTGAACATTGTGTGTCCCAAAAATGGTTCAACGCGCCTCCGCAGCTAGATGAGCCCGCCCAGCGGAGGTGTCTTGCTTTGCCCTGGAGGGGCTTATTTTTTCGATAATGACCGACGACGTTCTCTACATTATCCCGCTTATTACACGGCTACTTGCCAAAACGAATCGTTTCAGCACACACTGAAACGATGACTTGGTCGTCCGTGTCGTCCATGTCTCTCTGCCAGTGACATCGGGTGAAGCTCACCGCTGATTGGCAAGCGCGGCCAAGCATCAACGCGTAGGCGCGTCAAAAGGAAATTTTTTTGAGCTCCGCTCGTTGGTGCGTTATTTAGGTGCGTAAAACGCGTCCTACGCGCCTAAACCAATGGTTCCCTATGAAAAAATTACGATTTTCACACCAAACGCGACATTTGTCGCCCGTTCGCGTTGTTGCCAAAGATTTGTCACGCCACGAATCATAGTCTGGTCGCTGTGGCAAGATTTGTCGCAATTTGCCGAGCCACAACACCGATAACCACCATTGCCTTGTCGTGACATTTATGCAGGATAGCTACGTGGGGTGAATCAAAACAACCACACATAATATAATTGGTTAGCTTAGAAAGATATTGGATATTCAACATATATTGGCACTCCTAATTACAGCAATCTTTTTTAAAATCATTTGTTTGGTCAATGTTTCTACACAAGAGGCGAATTACAGAAGCACGCTGCCCTATACAATGGTCCCTATCATGGATGTAGCGCACTAAATAGGGTGCACGCCATTTTCTAGGGTGTTCGAATTCTCAGTGGTCCACTATATAGGGCACTATATAGTGGACTTAAAATAGGGTACATACGATGTTCCCTACATGTTACTCCCGTATACCACAATGCAATGCGGTTGTATTTTTCCAGGGGAGAAGAAGAAGCCGAATAACCGCGAAAACGAATACATTTAATGATGGAGTCTCCGGCTTTCGTTTAGAAATGTCAACAATTTATTTGGGATATAACATAGAATATTTAACATTCAAAAATTAATTAAACAAGGAAAATGTAACATTCAACATCAATACAACCTCCAGCTTTCGTCGTGAGTGCCCGGTTTGTTTACTTGATGTGGGCGCATCTGTCTGCGTCACACAAATACCCGGCGCATTTACTGACGCAAATGACGTTTAGAAATGTTCAGCGTAGTGTCCGAATTCTTGTTCCTTATTCCATATATAGTGCACTATATCACGCATCTATTCTATATAGGGAATAGGGAACGGAGTGTATAGGGAAGATTGATTAGACAGGAGATTTATTAGATGGGCCTACCTAATAAACCGTTGGAACGCACACAAGACCGGAAACCATAGCAACGCCGGTAAACAAACCCCGTGAAGCCCAATCCCTATGAGAGCTCCCCGCGCTACGGCCATCCAGAGGCGCACAGAGCTTTTGGCCGTGATATTATTTCTACAACTACAATTATATTATATACTATTATATATAAAGCTCCGGGAGTCGCATTTCACCCCGGACTGCACTGAATTTGACGGTTGAACGCTGATTAGCTGTTACGTTACACATGTCACTCAGTGGCCACGCTGTTGAACGCTGATTGGCTGTCGTCAAGTGAAATTCGCGTCAAAGTTGAAATATTTCAACTCGAGCAAAGCACAACGCGCGTAACGCGTTCAGTGTGGCCGTACTAATGGATTAATGGATTAAAAATCGCTTTTTCCTTTATTAATGCTGCTATTTATTTTTGTGGAGGAGACTCGCCTTACCAATGTTCAGAATGACCATATTACTGTGACGACAATGATGTAACACTTTTGCGTTCATTTCTTTTTTATAAGACTATATAAAAAAAAAAAGGTCTGATTACCCTTTTCAGCAGTTCCCTGGCCTCCTTAGTGAGGTACGGGGGGAGGTTGAGCTTGCACTTCAAGATCTTGTCGATGGTCTTCTTTCGGTTCTCTCCCGTGAACGGTGGCTAAGTGGGGAGAATGAAAGGTATTCAATCAACAAACATTACAGCAGCAAAGAATAGCTCAAATGAAAATAAAAAAGGAAGAATAGAGTGGAATATTTGCAATATAAATAAATAGGCATTTCAAAAATAGCTACTTCACAAATAAATTTGAAGTTAATTAATAAATACAATTAAAAAAAGACACATGAAAGAAGAAAAAATGTTAGATATTATAAATATTAATAACTTCCTACTGGCAGCTGGTATACTTACAGCTCCGGTGAGCATGTCATACATGAGGGCCCCCAAGCTCCACCAGTCGACGGCCCTGTTGTGGCCGCTGCGCGTCAGGATCTCCGGGGCCCTTGGGGAGGAGGGGACAAGGAAGAGAGCCATGGTCATGGGATGTCAGGTGTGGGAGTGAGATACATTGCAGGGAATAAAAAAGGGAAATAAGTTAATAACAAATCAATGAAACGTACATGTACTCTATCGTTCCACAGAAGGTGTGTGTGACCGTGCCGTCGTGGATGGACTCCTTGCACAGGCCAAAGTCGGTCAACTTCACATGGCCTGTTGGGGCGGAAGAGGAAGACGAGGAGGAGGATTGAATAAGAAGGGTTCATAATTAAGCTTATTTCCTCCAGGGTTCAGGGTTGTGACTTATTTGAGCAGTGGCGTAAGATACCTTTATTGTTGAGCATGATGTTCTCCGGCTTGAGGTCCCGGTAGATGATTCCCTTCTGATGCAGGTGGCCGAGAGCCATGGAGATCTCCGCCAAGTAGAAGCTGTAGGATCGATCGATAAAGTACAGACGTTCAGGTCAGGAAAGTCTTCAGCAGAGTTAGAAAACCATAACTCAAAATGGGATTTTTCTCAGAACAAACTGATTAAAGTGGCCAGAAAGAATTGGTTGGATGCGTTTCATTGTGTCAGCACTTGAAGAGATGAAAAACACTCCAGTGTTCAGGGTCCATTTGGTGTCTACCTGGGACGGGACCAAGCCCAGACTGTAAGACGAAGCTGTCCTCCACTATTTTGATTCATTTGAGATAAAACAAAAAGGAGGCGTTTTTTTGTACAGACTGCAGGACTATAAAAAGGTGAACTTTGGAAGAGGACAGTTCAAATCGAGGGCCAGATCTACAATGATTGTTACTGCTGTGGACTGAACACACTGCTGTGGGCACACACACGCGGGGGAACCAAAGCGAAGCGGGTCACGCGTGGAAACGGCGAACGCCAAAACAACATTTTTCCAGGATTTTCTGGTCGTCTGCGGAGAAGACGACACTGGCGTGAAGTGGAAACGCTAACAACAGCTGTCCAGCAGAGCGCTGGCGTGACATCACAGCGTGTCCTACCACGCCGTGTCTTCCATGAAGATCCCCTCTCGCTCCAGCTGCATGAACAACTCCCCGCCTGCAACAAACCACATGGAAAATGGCCGTCAGAGAGGTTTTATTAAGCAGGGGTTCTTACACTTTACAGACAATCGACGGACCCTGAATACAATTTAAGTGTGTCTGGGAGACACGACCGCACACTCAGGAAACTCTTTGAGAGCACACTGGAATGGGTGTTCCTCTCAGAGGGTCCCGGGTGTTGACAGGCTGTGACGCGCCGCCAACTGGATCGCGAAACATTTGGGGTTTTAAAAATCACTGTATTAAAGTATCGTATAGCTGCCATTAGAAATAAGAATAATTCAAAATTGTAGGTTTAGGGTGGTAGGCGTCCTTGAGCAAGATGTCAAATCTCTTCATGCTCCTTCTTGTTTCTGTATTCCCCGTTGCTTTGGACCTGTATGGGCTGCTAAATGACTACATTTTAATAGAGATAGTATAAAAGAAACTAGCCTTGTTAAAAAAAACTAGATGTAAACCCTTTGACCTGATTCTGTATTGGCGAAACCCAAACTCCCATCTTCCCTTACTTTTGTCAGAAGAAGAACATTGGAAACTTTAAGCCATTTACATAGAATTCCTTTGTGAAAGAAACAGTTTGAGTGTGTATTTATGTGTGGGAGTATGTGTGGGAGCGTGTGCAAAGCCTCACCGCTGAGGTACTCCAGGATCAGGTACAACTTGCCGCCGGTCTGGAAGGCATAGATGAGGTCCACGATGAACGGATGCTTGACCTCTTCCAGAATGTTCCTCTCTGCTTTGGTGTGAGCCGTGTCCTTTGCATTGCGCACGATCATGGCCTGTCAGAATAAAGCAAAAGGACTTCGTGATTTTTAATTTCCCAATGTAAATGGGTATTTTCCATGCCAAACAAAGCTCTTTTGAAGTCAAATTGAACTGCGAGACATAGTGACGACTCCGAGGTAAGAGCCTATTCTGAGGTCACACCGGTTGGCTGGCGTTTCGGCGTGCTTCCAAACATCAGTTACAGATGCAGGATAGGAAGCGGTATTCCCGGCCGTTAAGGTAATTATCCAAACCTTTACCATACCCTTTCTGGGAATATGAACAGGCTCCCTAATGAAAACATTCTGCTGACAGATATATTTGCATATGGCCACAATATATGTTGACTCCAACATTTTTGTTGCAAACGTTCGTTTTTGTTTAGATTTTTACCACCTTCAAAGATAATTCCCTTTCACATTGTTGCTCGACAACGTCTAGTTTTATTCTGAAGAAACGAAGGCAGAAACCAGGGCTGTGTTAATATGAGAAGGGAGGTTAAATGAGAGCACCCCCTCTGGAGGTCAACTCTGGAAGTGCGATGGTTTTGAGCCTTGTGATTATCCTCAATGTAACAATGACAATGCATTTTAGTTGTCTGTGTTTAATAATGAACAAAATATGCAACCAAATAAAAACATTTTAGACCAATTGCCTTTATTAACCCATAGACATCTTACTTTTTTCAAGACTTTCATGGCAAATATTTTCCCTGAATCGGCACCTGCCACCTTCCGAACTTGGAAGACCTGTAAATACAAAGCATTAAATTCCTCAAGCAAATCCATTTCTACCGTCCTGGAGTCACGATAATCTGCAATGATGTGAACCTGGACAATTATTGTAGGATACATTGAGTTATAATTGTGTGATGCGTTTGCATTTCAGTCAGCTTGACACTTAACACTCTTTACTCGATTCAACATTATGTAAAGAATACTTTCAACAAGTGTTATGCTAGTTAAATAAAGAACATTTCAGAACAACTAAACGGCTGGCAAATTATCCACTTGATGGAATATAATCCAATAGAGTAGAATTGACATAGATGGGTAGTTAAAATAATTATTAAAAAATATAAATAGAGAAACCACAAATGTAAAAAATGCATTAATATTACAAACAATATTAAGCTTATTTATTTAAAACCAAAAAAGTACAATTTTTTACCTTTCCGTAGCCACCCTTCCCCAAAACCCTAAGTAACTCAAAGCATTCTGGCTTGATGGGCTCAGGGCCCTTGTTGACGATGTTCTCAGAGATTTCAAACTTCTCACAGTCATCTATATTACTGAAAGAAAGACAAAACGAAAACCAATCCACTCCATATCTGATCTTAACGTACACACATAGATGGGGGGCAAACACGACCGTAACATTTGTCACCAATAGTGCAACTAGTGCAACCAGGTAGCCTACTCACAATTCAAAGGCACTACACTCCATGCCTTCAGTGAGGTGAACCTGAGAATAAAATAGAAAATAAACGGATTACATTGGCTGCATTGGAAAGCTGCCACTCATCATCCAGACAAAAAGAGCGGCGTTTGGATTGAGCAGGGAGTGAAAGGATGGAGACTGAGCGGAATATGACCACACACACTGAGATAACCTCGTCCATACGCTCTTTATTTAGCTCACGTTATCAGGGTAGGGTCAACTACAGTATACACGTAGGAAGTCATGATAAGGAGGAAGCAATATATAATCACAGGCAGTTCCTACATAAACCAATACACCAATATACAACATTTTAGCCTAAGCTGCTACCTATTGGGCCAACTCTATATAAAACTTTTATGGCGTATTATTCATAACGTTGGTGATAAGCATGCAATGTGCTTTCCAAACTACGATGAAGAGGTACAGCACACTGGAGATTGAAAGGAGATGGGATTCTGGCAGCGGATACTCACACCGGTGCCATTTAACTAGTGCTTAGTAGGTGTACAATACGTGTAGCATCTGCTAGCTTCAGCACCTAGCCACCCGGGCCCTTTTCTAAGGGACAGCGCGCTCGCTAAATGCTAACAGCATCCTAGCGTTCAGCCGACTCACCTCCTCATCCAGGAGCTCGTCGTCAGACGCGTACTCGTCCGGTTGATCCAAATCAATGTCGAAGACTCCTGCCATGACGCCGGTGTCTCTCACAAAGTCTTTAATCAGAGGGTAGAGCTCTATTCCACCACTTCATGAGATCACCATTGCTATTGCTGCTACTACCGCTGCTGGTGTTCCTGCCGGCTAAAGGAGCCATGCGCTGCTCTCAGTGAGCCAATAATATCCCACCAAAACAAAACTCCGGAGCGGAAAATCAACAAAGGGGGCATCCGGTGCACGAGGGCTCTGCTTGATGGGCATTTGGACAGGATGCTGTGGACATGTCCATCAAAACCGTGTTCTTTTAATGCACTCATGATCCATGTGTACCTCATGTGGAATAATATTGAGGTTGTATTTCTTAATGTATCCTGATATAATCATCCCAAATTACCTTTATTTTTTTCCTATAATTTTTTTTCCAAATCTTTTAAACAAGGTCAGATAAGCATTTGGGTTAAACCTTTTACTAAACCAGCATATCTCTAAGCATTGGACGAAGTTTCTCCCTCATAATAGATGCATATCTGCCTAATGACAAAGGCGTTAATCATGGAACAACATAGGCCATATTATAACATATTATCCCCCTTGTCCTTGGATTCCAATGGCATAGTGCATATCTGTATTGATTAAATACACCGTTTGGCAAGGAGGCTGTTTTAATAACCTCAATCTATATGTTTTGCAAAGGTTGACATGTGCACCATGGCTTGCATCCCAGCATGAAATTGCTGTATCTGAAAGGGTTTGGGGAAGACTATACTGTTTCTATGGTAACTGTCCAAACCACTTCTGATAGTTTGTTTTAGTATTGACCAACAACCACATCCAGATGTATTCTGGAAACAGAATATGAATATGTGTTTTGTCATGTATATTTCCTGTTTAGGTTTCCTTTGTATAAGTTTACAATAGAACAAACCAGACATTCCTAGAAAGTCTCAGAGGTCTGCTTGTGGCTTCAGCGTGTGCTTGAGTTTGGTAGCCTGTTGGTTCAAAGCTGCACTCTATGTTCACCTTTTCCCTGTAGCGCTTTGTTTAAGACTGAAGATTTAAGCCAACCGTCGGACCCGTCAAACTCAATATCAAGCTGACTGCCAACCCACTTCTCAGTGCCGATAACTTCTGTCTGGTTACTTTTTTCTTCCTTTTTATTTGAAATGATTATCCTTGATTAGAAAATTTTACAATTGGCACAGATATCAGGATCCTGTTTGTGTAGACCTGGTGAAAACACACACACACACACACACACACACACACACACACACACACACACACACACACACACACACACACACACACACACACACACACACACACACACACACACACACACACACACACACACACACACACACACACACAGAAAAGGAGATATTTTTATGTTCAGGGCCAGTAAACATGTCCCTGCAATGTACCGTTGGCAAAGTTTCAACTTCCGTGATGGGCTTGACACATATGATTTCTGATGGCCCCATGGTCCATTTAAAGTCAACCACATGACATCAGTTGGGTAGTATTTATTTCTCAGACAGCAGATATTTTTAGTTGTATTTATTTCAGTTCCGAATCCAACACATTCCGAAGGATGTTATCTTTTTTGAGTCAATTTTTCTTTCTCAAGATGGATTGAATGACGTCTCACAACACTGCTTTGTGATGGAGATATTTAGAAGAGGAGTTCCTGTTATTCACTGTATGTGTAACTACCGTGTGTGGCCATCTTAAGGTAGAAACTCTCTTCTTTGGTTGACAATGGATGATGCATCTACGCAAAAATGAAGTGGCCCGGTGATGGTGGTTGGAGAGGGAGGAAACTGATTGGACTAATATACCTTTTAAAACTGTTATTAGTTTCAAGTAACTAGTCATTCATGATAAGGCCCTGAAACGTTTTAACATTCTTTATCTGTCTACAACCTAAATGAGTGCAATAATGCAGGAACTACTACATGGGGACAGTTTCTGAAGAGATTTCTGAAGAATTTACAATGGAAGTGATGGTGTTATTTGCAAGCCAAAAATACACTGTTTTCATCCAATGTTAACTGTGCATGGTGTGTTCAGACAAAGAGAGGGGGAAAGAAAAACAGAGTAATGAGTGTAATGGTGCACCTTTATGACTGTACAGCCCGTATTCAATGAGGAAGTGGTCGGATGCCCTGTAAAGCGGTTGTCTGCTACGACTATGTTCCCCATCTTTACTACAACTAGCATAATGGATACACATTCTCTATGTCTGGATATCAAACCCACTTATGAGAAGAAGTGCACTACCGAAAGTAATACATAGATATACTTTCCGTAGAGACAACCCAAAAATCAGAGCGATCCAGGAAAAAACTGGTAGGGATGGCAACTCTAAGCCCGGCACAGTTGTAATTTGACTTTGTTTACTCTTTGCGGTCATACACAGAGTACTGTGGAGCCGCTGGGCCTACAAAACAGACCCCACACAATGGGTCCAGAAGATAGTTAGACACACTGAAGCCAGTTCTGTTATTAAGTCGGCTAGCAACACTTAACAACCCCACTCACTGGTGTTGAGTGCTACAATAATATTGGGGAAAGTTATATATTTTTGGAAATGGGCTTGAGGACTCCTGGAACACAGTAGTAGGCCTACTGTTCCTTCTGTTGAAAAGTTTATCACAGAAACATTGGGCCAAGGTATTCTGCTTTGTCGACATTAAATTGTGCTATCATACGAAAAATCAATAAATCACTTATTTGTATTGTCTTTGTTTTGGCCTACTATTGCACTACAAAAAACGGACTAACTAACCGAGGTTGAAAGTTGTATAAGGAATGTTAAACATGCCAATGCATGTGCGTTGAGAGTTCACCATTCTTTGTCAACACAGGTATGCCACGTGGTATGCTGGAGCATGAGGTAGAAAAGGGTCCAGAAAGAAATGCGGTAGTTCACAGATAAGCATCATAACAATGACACTGCAACGTGCACATGTACACACACACACACACACACACACACACACACACACACACACACACACACACACACACACACACACACACACACACACACACACACACACACACACACACACACACACACACACACACAACACACACACACACACACACACACACACACACACACACACACACACACACACACACACATACACACAAACACCGGTGCTCCTCGGGCCAGAATGTACTAAGTTTCGAAAATAAACTGACGTCAAGCATTCCTAAGTAAGCTCAGTGACGTATTTCAGACCAAACCGATGTGAACGCCTTTGCGTAAACAGAGGGTATATCTCCGTTGCGCGCCGAGTAATTGGCGTACACACGCAGGTGTTTTTTATTTGACGTTGAAAAAACACAACAATGTAAACTTCCCGCCCTTGCTGACGTGAATTCTCACGTACAGTTGCCAACACGACGAACAGAAGGAGAGAAAGCACGGCATATACGCCAGTTTAAAAGTTAAGCCAACAATGACTCATATCTTCTTTGACATGCAACCACAAAAAAAGAGTTGTGCTTTTGTGTGTGCATGTGTGTGTGTGTGTGTGTGCGTGTGTGTTTGCGTGTGTGCGCGCGCGTGTGAGTGTGTGTTTGACTCACGCACGGAACATAGGTGTATACGTCTACTCTTTAGTTATAATGATTAATTTCCATTATTCAGAGGGTTTTCTGAAGAATGAAAGGGACCCATTCTGAATTACAATTCCGTCCGTTAAAGGGCAAGGTAGTAGTGTCAATGCCATGGCTCTAGAGCCGTTGGCCGTTAAGCCTGTGTGTGTGTGTGTGTGTGTGTGTGTGTGTGTGTGTGTGTGTGTGTGTGTGTGTGTGTGTGTGTGTGTGTGTGTGTGTGTGTGTGTGTGTGTGTGTGTGTGTGTGTGTGTGTGTGTGTGTGTGTGTGCGCGCGTAGCGGAGCCAAAGTTGGCCTCCCTCATTGAGATCCAGCTTGACCATGTGCCGTTATAATGCCCACCCAGAATTCGTTTTAGTCAATACAGCATCAGGAGTGGCTGTGTTGAATCCACCAGTCGGTCATGGCTTAAATAGATTTACTTAGGCAACACAAAAACGGTGGAACAGAGTGAAGCAGCACGCCTGTCCAAACACATTTCAGAGGCATCCCAGTGATCTCATGTAAATGAGCCCTGTGATATTTACACTGTGGAACAGAGTGAAGTATGATGAGGGCATAGAGTCTGCACAAGTTGATAAACTTGTTTGATCATGGCTTTCTAAAGCCACCATAGAGGAAAGTGTGCATAGATGTGCAAATTGGAATTCTCCATGGTATTCTTAAAAAATGGTTTTGTGGTGTTGTGGTAGGCTGCTGTGTTTTTGTTGGTGTGTGTGCGTGTGTGTGTGTGTGTGTGTGTGTGTGTGTGTGTGTGTGTGTGTGTGTGTGTGTGTGTGTGTGTGTGTGTGTGTGTGTGTGTGCTGTGTGTGTGTTTGTGTGATATGTAATCACTGAACAGTATCGCATGGTTCGCTCAAAAAATTGAATAAACTATTGAGATATACCTTGGTTTCCTTAAATACACCTGACGATGTTGATGATGAAGAGGTAGAACTGAATGGAAACCTCTCACGTCGGTAAACAGTAGATATATGGTCATTTAAATTCCGTATGACCATCTGAAATAACTTTTTGGGGCAGCATTATTTCCTACTCTCCGGCACAAATCAACAAAACAAAATGGCCGTCCTGATCAAATGTCATGATGTTTCATTCGTTGGTAAAGATTCAGTGCTAGCGTACTATAATGGAGTCTATTTGTACCGTGTTTCGGCCTAAATACAACCCATAGAACAATTAACACGATTCATAATAACAAAGAAAGCAACAGCAATTGAATTTGGGTTGGTGCTGTGGGGTAGGGTAGGGATGGGGGGCCAGATAAAGGGCCCACATGGTCAGCATAATTTAATGAGCCAGAGCTTAAGAAAGGATTTGGTGAATAAACCGAATGTGGAGTGTGTGTTGTGTGTGTCCGTGTGTCTGTGTGTGTGTTGGGGGGGGGGGGGGGGGGGGGGGGTTGCTATACGGGAGGTGAGATGAAGTCAGTAATATTTCAGCGTTCCCTAGTGGTTAGTCTGCTGACAGGGTTGGAAGTGTGTGTGTGTGTGTGTGTGTGTGTGTGTGTGTGTGTGTGTGTGTGTGTGTGTGTGTGTGTGTGTGTGTGTGTGTGTGTGTGTGTGTGTGTGTGTATGCCCCTCCTTCTGCTAATTAAACCAGACACACTGCTGGAGACTCATATAAATGAACAGAAAAACGGGCAGGCAGGGAGACAGGCAGACGACAGACAGGGAGACAGGGAGGTGACAGACTGACAGTGAGACAGATAGAAAAGCAGGTGACAGGCCAACAGGGAAACAGGCAGGTGGCACATAGAGACAGGCTAGCGACACGGGATCAGGGAGACAGGCAGGCCTGTCGTCGCACGTGTGTGTGAGAGGGGGAGAAAAACAAGAGGGGTGGTTAAAGAGAGAGAGAGAGAGAGAGAGAGAGAGAGAGAGAGAGAGAGAGAGAGAGAGAGAGAGAGAGAGAGAGAGAGAGAGAGAGAGAGAGAGAGAGAGAGAGAGAGAGAGAGAGAGAGAGAGAGAGAGAGAGAGAGAGAGAGAGAGAGAAAACTGTCTCATCATTTGAATATCCGTCTCTGCCTGTTTAGACAGGCAGCATTTGCATGTTGGTTTTCTCACCTGGTGCCTCCGGGGCTTCAGGGTGGCGGTGGGTTTTTCATGGCTGTGTGTCTGGGTGTGGCAGTTCTGGGAACAGACGGCCTCTCTCTCGCCCCCTATCTCTGTCGGGGGACCTGCATGCGCCTGTATCCAGGCGACTAGCGGTACTATACTGACCATAAAACATCAAAGACCTGTCTCCCTCCCTCTCCTTTACAGAACACGACCACTCAAGGTTCTGTTGGAGAACCCGACACCATTGTTTCACTCCTATCACTGTAGGAGAACACGGCATGTTTCTTGAACAGGATAATATAGTGTCCTTAATGTGTGCTGCTGTATTGGTACGATCCATTATTCTCAATACTGATAATCTTTCATGAATCGGCACCCACAAATTCCTGACAATTTATTGAATAGTGTGTGTGTGTTTGCAACCTTGACTATTGCCAATGATGTATCATTCTAATCAGATCCACGGTTACCAAAAGACAAGACAAGACAAGATATTCATTTGATTTGTGGTTTCATTAAATAAATCTTTAAGCAAGATGCCTTAACCCCTCCTGCATATTATTAAAATGCAGTTGCTTGGGACAGAAGAGCTAAATACCTGAATAGTAAACAGTAAATAAATAGGATTTGGATATAAGGGAGGTTTTCTTTTGTTTGTTAAATCAAACGCAATTGCTACTTGTACATACCTATAATAACATGTTTTAATTACCCATTGTATTATACTTATTAAGATTAACATTTAGAAGGCTGTTTTTTATTATTATTATCCAGTGTTGACATGACAAACTTCCCTACGATAAATATTAAGTATGTATTTAGCCTGAAATAAAAAATTGGGAGGTGATCCCAACGTCGGGAGAGAAAATCTGTGGTGAGCTAAATAAATAAATCTGTAATGTGATAACCATTTACGATGGAAACATTAGGGAGGAAATCGGAGCGTGATGGACTCAATATCCTCCTTGTCTCTCAGCGGGGCCGACATGTGAGATTCTTTGGGGCCCCTGAAGGTCAACGCCGGCTCTGTGCGGTCAAGTCGCATCACACAATGAACAGAACTCAAACTTGTTTTCAACACAACCTTTATTTATCAGTCAAGGAAATAGACGGAACGTTTACCTATGTAGCAGGAAAAAATAAGCACAACAGTACACGCACCTTTTCCTTTTTTTTCTTCTTTTTTTTTTTTTACAGCCAAACAAGCACTTATACGTATAAACATAAACAAAGTTTCCAGACGTCCACTCGCACACACAAACTCTCTGACACACACACAGATGTGCGTAGACTGGGCATGCCAAAAGGGGGCTCCCCTCACGGAACAGGACGTTCGAAATCTGCCAAGAAAAACCAACTCCCCGGGCCAGAGGGGCCATTCCGATGTTGTCCACTAATACAGAAAAAAAACAACACGATATTAACCACCCCCTTTACCCCCTTTCCCCTTCATCCCACCACCCCCCCCCCCCCCCCCCCCCCCCACACCAAACATGTAGCTGAAGCACCTCCCTGTCGGGGCACAATTCCTTTCAGCTTTGCATAACGAGCAAAGTGTGGCCCACAGAACTACACTCCCCCGAGGAATTTGTTCCAATAAAACGAGGCTTTAAACAACGAAAGAGACAGAGAGCAAAAAAGGAAAAACGCGCCGCGCCGTATTGAGCAACAACACATCGTTCTCAGGAACAACGAAAAAGAGGGAAGTGTGTAAAAAAAAAAATAATATATGAAAAAAGAGAAAAGGGAAGCGAGGTGGGGGCCCCGGTTCTGGAGCAGCGTGTTGTGAGCGCAGGGGCTCTCTGTCACAATGGAATGTGTTGCAATAAGGTGTGCATTTCTGGCTTCTATGGAAATCCATGTGTGCGTGTGTGTGTGGTCTTGCTGCTGCGGCCGCACACACAGACACACGCGCACACGCCCCAAACGCACACCACAAAACAGACAGAAAAAGCATGAACCGTCGACACAGAGGCATGTTGTGCATCGCATACAAAACAGCGCATATGGTAAGTCCTCCATCGTCGAATCGGATTATAGTGGTCGGGGAAAAAGAACCCGGCCCCCACACACACACAGACACACACACATTAAATAGAAAACGAACGCTATCACGGACAACGGCAGGGAGGGAGGGAGGGAGAGGGGATGGGCGGGCAGGAATGGGGAACGATGTCTTTAATTCCACCGTAACGGTTTTTGAAAAAAAAAAAAAAAAAGAGAAGTGACATTACAGCGGAAACACAGCCAAATGGGAACTGATGCTTCACCGGCACAATGATCACAGCATGACGGCAAGAGAGCAGGGACAAAACAGGATGCTGGTTCGAGATGAAAGAGCTCAAAATGTCAGACAGCCTACAGACTGTTGTCGCCTTGCAATCTAACAGCCAACACCAGTCTGATAAGCTATCTGACAGGCCGAGAGAGTGAGAGACACAGCGCCCCCGGGGCGAATGGATACACGTAATGCACCGCACGGAGAGACACAGACACAGACACACACACACACACACACACACACACACACACACACACACACACACACACACACACACACACACACACACACACACACACACACACGCCCATGCCCCCCCATCCACCCCCACTCCCCACTTCCTCTTCTCGGAAAAAAAAAATCCCAAAATGGAATAAAAATCTTTACATCAAAAAAAAAAGTAATCCTTACTTACCACGAAGACAGAATGGAAAGGGAGTGGTGGATTCTGAATGGCGTGACCAGTGCGAGCGGGAGCGCAGCGCAAGCGAGGCTTGCTATCCGCTCAACACTGCCCCTCTGTTTTGAATCTAGCCGACTGATTTGTCTCCTGGCTCCTGCGCCGAGGCAGTGCAACGGGTTCATTCGCAGGTTCAGCCGAGGTAACGGCACAGGCGCGCTGGGTTGCTGCTGCTGCTTTTTTTCATCGCTCCCTCACTCTCTTGCGCTCTCGCTCTCTCGTTTTTCTTTCTTTCTCCCCCCTCTACTCCCCCCCCCCCCCCTCCACCCCAACCCACCCCGCCCGCACCACTCGTGCCTGCTGCGCTGTGCACAGCGGCGGGGAGAGAGAGGGAGGAGAGAGAGAGAGAGAGAGAGAGAGAGAGAGAGAGAGAGAGAGAGAGAGAGAGAGAGAGAGAGAGAGAGAGAGAGAGAGAGAGAGAGAGAGAGAGAGAGAGAGAGAGAGAGAACATCACTCTTTTTTTATCCAGCCGGTAAATAAAAAATGGAAAAAGATCCCTGATAAAAAAAAAAGGACAAAGCTGAACCGAGTGACCGACAACCGAAAGCCAGCTGCTATTAATAAAAAAGAAACAAAAATTGAGGCCACCCCCACCCACCCATCCAACCACCACCACCACCCCCCAAAATAGAGGAAAGACAAAGATGTGATTAAAAAGCAAGGGACTGCGTCCGGGGGTCTCGTGGTGGCATCAGCCGATGAACAGGGGCTTCGTACGGCCCTTCAAAACCGGGTCGGGTTGAGGCCCAAAGGAGGGAGAAAGACAAAGGAAAAAAAAATCCCATCCAATAAAAAAAGAAAAAAAGAAACTGCCGACAGCCAAGCCCCGGTACTGTATCTACTTTAAAGAGAAAACCTCTTATCTGCCAAACAAAAGACTAGCACACTAGCATCTTACACTATTAGCCCGAGCCACAACCATCTCTCCGTACGGAGAGATTAAACGGAGTGGGAGGGAAAGCAACAAATGTGGCAGCCACACTAACAGCCCACTATCTCTATCACTCACCCACCTCCCTCCCTCTCTCTCCCTCTCCCCCCCCAGACTGTCTCTCAGCCCTGCCTCACGCAATCGTGAACACACACACACACACACAACCACGCACACACACACACACATCGTCAAAGACGTGATTCAGTGCTTGCATCTGGTGGTGGAGTACCCTACGGCTGACTCATGTACTCTCTTCCTGAAAGACGTGATTCAGTGCTTGCATCTGGTGGTGGAGTACCCTACGGCTGACTCATGTACTCTCTTCCTGGAAGTAGGACAATAAGGGGCAGACAAAGGAACCAGCAGGGGTGGAGGTGCATCAGTCACACATTTCCCCCCTTTATCAAATCTGCTACTCTACTTCTCACCACACCACTTAATATCCTAATCACTACGCCCGGCCAGGGCATGCTGACGTTACACTCCTACCACGACACTCTTACCAACCCCACTACTTGGGTTACCGGCAGCAGTAGCGCTAGTGCACTGTGCCCGTGTGCACTAGCGTGCACATGATGACGGCTCTAATGGGTGTATTGCACAATCACACCCAGCAATGGCCGGGTCGTGTAAAATCAAACATTGTATAAATACACTGGGACTAGAGCAAACAACGTTAATCGATAAGATAAAGAGAAATAGAAGGCTTATGATCAACCCTATTGTCACGGTAACAACACATTCACGAGTTCACAACAGAGTAAAGAGAGAGGCCCTGAGCGGTGTAGCTTAGGCCGACAACAGGTCTAAATGAAGGAGCGTGTAAGGGGATCAGGCGGAGGGTGCTAGTGAAAGGTGCTCTGCTAATGTGTTAAGCTCAAGGCCTCTCTGAGGAGCATTAGGCCCCATTCCTTCTCCAGTATTGGCCCCAAGCACCATGTGGTGCTCTCTCCAGATAACACCCTACACCTACTCCCACACACACACACACACACACACACACACACACACACACACACACACACACACACACACACACACACACACACACACACTCACACACTCACACTCACACTCACACACACACTTGAGAACAGGCAACAAAACAAGTAAGCAACCTACCTCAGCAGAAAGGAAAGAAAATAAAAGGAAAAGAGCCAGCCCTGACAGCAGAAGCAAAGGAAGTCCAGGTTACACACAAGTCTACGAGCTACCACTGAGACAAAGGCCACCGCATGGAGCGTGGACACCACCGGGGCTTCTGGGTAACGACGGGTCCCCTCTGTGGCAGAGGCCCCGGAGAGGAAGAGCAGAGGAGGAGGAGGAAGAGGAGGAGGAAGAGGAGGATCGAGAGGCCCTCCGTGACGTGTGAAGGGGAAGGTGGAGAGGAGGGGCAGGGTCTGGGCCCCCCCCCCCCCCCCCCCCTCCCTGCTACACCACCGGAACCCCCCCGTCCGTCCGTCCCCCGTCACTCGCTCTTGGCCTCGGACGGCTTGACGGGGTGCGTGCGCTTGGCGTAGCTCTGGGCCATGGAGTTGACGATGGAGATCACAAAGAAGCCCACCATGGCCACCACCACCTTCTCGAAGAGCCAGGACAGACAGCTCTCCTCCTGCCGTGCACAGACCGAGAGAGACGGGAGAAGGGAGAACAAGCATTTGGTCAGTGTCCTGGAGCCCACCAAAGCCTCCGCTTCCCCCCCCCCCCACCCCCAAAAAAAAAAATTCACACCCTCACCTCTCACGGCCTACGCTAACCCAAACTCCCCTCTTGCCGGCTGGTGATCTGGGTGCGTGTGCAGTGTGAACGGGGCCCCAGCATGTGCGGGACAGATAGGGATCGGAGGGGGGGGGGGGGGAAGAGAGAGAGAGAGAGAGAGAGAGAGGAGAGAGAAGAGAGAGAAGAGAGAGAGGAGAGAGAGAGAGAGAGAGAGAGAGAGAGAGAGAGAGAGAGAGAGAGAGAGGAGGGGACGGCGAGAAGGGGGAGGAGGAGGAGGAGGAGGAGGAGGAGGTGGCCGCCGGGAGAGGGGCCGGGGTGTAGAGGAGGAGAGGGAGAGGGAGAGGGAGAGGGGAAGTGGGGTGGGAGGGTGGGGGTAATAAAACCCGCGGCCGCCCCTGTCGCTCCCGCCTCCCTTAACGCCCCCGTTGACCCCATCCCTGCAACGCGGCCTCTCCCGCTCCTCTCCTGTAAACTGCAGCGGGATCCGGTTACAGGGCTTTTTCGACACGGAGAAAGAGACCCAAAAGGGGACGTTGTTCTGGAAAAAGCGGCTTTATTCTGTCCAACCACGATGGTGTTTTTGTAATTCGCTCTCTCTGAGTTTTGAAGCGGCCGATGGACAACCCCGACTGGGGGGGGGGGAGAAAAAAAAAAGCATTTTCGA
The DNA here is from genome assembly GCA_900291075.1 of Melanogrammus aeglefinus. Taxonomy (NCBI): domain Eukaryota; kingdom Metazoa; phylum Chordata; class Actinopteri; order Gadiformes; family Gadidae; genus Melanogrammus; species Melanogrammus aeglefinus. The sequence goes on from OLKM01000011.1 coordinate 820,664, forward strand.
GGAATCGAGAAAAAAACAGAAAGCCGGGGGAGAGCCCAAGGGGGGGGAGAAGAAAAAAAATAGCCAGCGACGACTCTGAGGACGAGTGGAGAGGAATACGGGGTTTCAAAGAGCGATAGGGCTGAAGCTACAACTGACTCTTTTGTGCGAGACGGGGGGAGGGAGGGAGGGAGGGAGGGATCTTCAGTCACCGCTGGGTTCAGGCGGGGCGCCGTGCGTGAGTGTGTGCGCACGCACGCACGTGCGTGGACGCGTGTGTGTGTGTCACGGCGGGGAGTGACCACACTCACTCTAGTTGCTAAGATGGGACATGAGTCAGCACGGCCCCCAAGCTACAGCCGAAGAACCCCACACTGGCCTCTCCCTCCCTCCCTCCCTCTCTCTCTCCCCCTCCACCTCACTCCCCCCCCCCCCCCCCTCATACAACACACACCTCGAAAAAACTCGGCCGCTGGCCTTGGTGATCAACTGAAGGCAGAGGAAGAGATAACAATGAGAGGGCTGCTAACCGGAACACAGCGTGGATAATAATAAACACCTCTGCGCGCTATCTGGACTCATAAGTACACTGAGGTTAAAAAACACGCAGTGAACGAGGGAGAGGCCGATGAATAATTGAAGAGAGCAAGTGGCCCAGGTAGAGAGAGGAGGTGGAAGAGAGACGGGAGACAGCGAGAGAGGGAACGAGAGAGAGAGAGAGAGAGAGAGAGAGAGAGAGAGAGAGAGAGAGAGAGAGAGAGAGAGAGAGAGAGAGAGAGAGAGAGAGAGAGAGAGAGAGAGAGAGAGAGAGAGCGCGCAAAGTGGGTCAGAGTGAAAGGCAAAACACAGATAAAAGGAGAAGGAGGGGGGGAAAAGAAGGAGGAAGAGAGACAGAGCGAGGGGGAAAGAGGCGAAAGCAAAGGGGGCCCGCATTCTTTCCCTCTCTCGCCCCTCATGTAACTGAATGAATAGAGAGAGGGGGGAGAGAGAGAGAGAGAGAGAGAGAGAGAGAGAGAGAGAGAGAGAGGAGAGAGAGAGAGAAGAGAAGAGAGAGAGAGAGAGAAGAGAGAGAGAGAGAGAGAGACGGTTGAAGAAAAAGAAAAAAAACAGAGGGACAGGAGGAGGTGGAGGAGGGTGGTGCTGTTGGTGGGGGGGTCTCCGAAGGGGGCCCCTGTGGTACTCACCGTTGGGATCCCGTCTCCCGCGTGCTGGCTGCGCAGCCGGGTCCTCTGGGCCTCCAAGTAGTCCCTGAAGGGCCTCTGCAGTGCCGCGCCCAGCACTGGCACCACACTGGATCCAGCAGCACAAGACACACACATACACACACACACAGACACACACACACACAACACACACAGGAGAGCGGCGAGGGAAGAGAGACAGAGAGAGAGACAGAGTGAGAGAGAGAGGGACAGAGAGGGAGGGTAGAGGAAGAGGATAGAAGAAAGGGGGACGGAGGAGGAGGGTGAGCACTGAATCACGTCACATCATTGTTACTCACCAGCCAAAGGGCAGCAACAAAGAGAGAGAGAGAGAGGGGGGGGGAGAGCATGCTGTCCCACCTCCTGTGTACAGTGTGTTGTCTCCATATCAGCCGCCCCCCCCCCCCCCCCCCCCCCCCCCCTTTCCTCAGCGAGCGAGAGAGAGAGAGAGAGAGAGAGAGAGCCAACAATCCACGCAAAACACATCCCACGCAAAGGAAACTAGGATCAGACCCGGAAAAAATAAAACGCGCGCCTGCGCTGCGTTCTTCTCTCTCCCCCCCCCCCCCCCCCAAAAAAATACAAAATACCCAAAACAACAACAAAACCAGAGTACAAAATGTACCGGAGCGATGTTAATCAGCTTAGTGAGGAAAAGAAAAGAGAAAGGAAGAAAGAAAAACAAAGAGAGAGCAGAGAAAGGAGAAAAGCAGAAAAGAGTTCAACCCGTTCACACAGCGGCAATAGACAACCGCATTCTCCGGCTCTGTTTCACACACACACACACACACACACACACACACACACACACACACACACACACACACACACACACACACACACACACACACACACACACACACACACGCTCGCTCGCTCGCTCGCTCGCTCACACTCACACATGAACCCGTTCAACTCCGCTGCAGTGCCTCTGCTCCGCCGCAGCAGTGAGAGAGAAATGAATGACTTCTCAGAACTCTCACATTTATCACCGGCGGTTCCTGTAAGAACTGGTTTCAACCAATTAATGAGGAAGTGAGTCGTACCGGGGGCTGTGTCATCACTGGCTGGGACCTGGGGGGGCAGCCCATAGGGGGAGGGAGCTTCTGTAAGACGGCCCATATTAGGAAACCCTTTACAAGATTTAGCCACCAACTACAAGCACACTATGCACCCCCCACCTCACCCTACACCCCCTTCCTCCCCATCTCTCTCTTGGTCCCCTCCCTCGCTCTCTCTCTCTCTCTCTCTCTCCCTCTCTCTCTCTTCCTCTCTCTCTCTCACACACACACACACACACACACACACACACACACACACACACACACACACACACACACACACACACACACACACACACACACACACACACACACACACACACACACACAGAAAGACCGGCAATCTAAGAAGAAATAAGAAATAAGACACTAACCCTAACCCTAGAATAGTTGAATGGCCCATCCCTACACCGGAGTTAGTGATTAATCACTAAACAAATACATACTTAAGACCTGAGAGCTTACAACTCTTTTGACATGACTGTACGCAGTCAATGACATCGTTGGAGCCCATTGTTTTGTCCCGATTCCCGTCGAGTTGAACATGTGTCCTGGCAGCACGGTGTTCAGGCTGCATCAAAGTGCAAGGACACTTCAAAGGACAACACGGTGCGTGGGCAGATAATGTCATATACCGTTGGGTTTATGGCTGGTAACTTTCTCTTGAGATCACAAAGAATGACACATACACACATAATACGCACGCACCCACAGGACACACACACACGCGCACACACACACACACACACACACACACACACACACACACACACACACACACACACACACACACACACACACACACACACACACACACACACACACACACACACACACACACTTTTTGGGGAAAAGGTTATGTCTACCTATTGGGTTCCCAACAGGAAATGCAATTTGACAATGATTAACTTTATATGTAAAGGGTTTCCCTCCAATGAAAGGAGATTGAATCAACAGGAAGTGAAAGAGACAAGGGGACAAACAGAAATACTTGTTGGAGGGAATTTTTAACATGTCTTCAGTTTCTTTTTTCTATTTAAGAAAGAGAAAATCCTTGAAATGTGTTATTTAATACTACAAAATATTTGACATACATGAAGAGTTTTACCACCATGAGATATTTTATCTCTAGAAATTTAAATACAAAATAGAAATGCCAGTCATTGAAGAAACGTGAACCGGTCTAAACAAAGAAGGGGTACTTTTAGATGTTAGAAATGGCGGGCTTGAATCATACAGCGAATGATGAGCAATACTGAGTCACTGAGCCCGGGCAAATGAACTAACAAAGAAAAAGAACTTCAAACCATGTGCTCAAAAACACACTCTGTAAACCTCTCAAAGCCTTCTCTTGGTGTTTGAAAAGAAAGCTTTTATTCTAACTTAAGCCTTTTGCGGGATATACACCACGTCTTTTTGACAGAGCTCATCACTGTGAAATGGATTTGTTTAATTGTGATCGTAAAAAAAGCCGCTGTAAGTACTTTGAGTTAAGTATTTAAGTTCACAAAGAATGTCCATATCGATATGGTTGGCTGGTTAGAGAATGGGACTTTTTTACGAGTGTTCAAGGGGCGGCTAATTTGTGTTTCTTGTAATTTTGTGACTTGCAGGCAAAGAATACATTCCTTATTTAAAAAAGGAGAAACTCTGATGGGTGAATTGCTGTTGTGAAAAAGCTGTTGAATTTGGTTGTATTTTTGTCTTTTCTTATCTATGTTAACTGATTCCTTTTCATTGCCTTGGTTAAAACAGGAAAGGGGTTGAACTGAAGTTACATCCAGCTTTTTATTACAGCATTAACACACTTTATTTGCTAGCAAAACAATTAGGTCCAGTCATCAGCTATTGACTTAATCTAAACAACATGCATGGCGCAACTATGTTAACAGTTAGAAAGGAAAAAAGGTTTGAAAAAAATCATGTACCTACCTATTGCGGCCCTATTATTAGGGTTATAAATCTACAGTTATAAAGTTATATATTTTATATTTATTTACTTAAGGTCCTTGTTCAAATTACATGTTTATAATTCATTTTAAAGCTAATATTATTTCTTACTATTGATCTGGAATATTAATTATATGTTAATCTGACTTTGGTTTCGCTTAGGATAGTTATTGTAAAACAATAACATATAAATATGGTTTATAAGTTGTGGTCGAATTTGTATTATTTAAAAAATAAATATAATACATACAAAAACAACGACTTGCATTGTGTGTTTTGTACAATTCTCAAGATCCTGTCAACACTAAAATATCTCCTAAGATTCTCCTAAATAAAGCATAATGCTAATCAACTCCACCATACTTCAATATATATTATTTATGCAGATTATGAATAAAGTATACATAATAGCAGCCCTTATATTGTTCCACTTCAATTAGATTCCAGGTCTTAACACTGTGAGGATGAACAGAGAGTAGAAAAAACGAAAACAACAACAAAAAAAAATTGTGGTGGGCTTTTGGTCGTTAAATACCTGCCTGCCTGGATCCTATCAAACTTTATAACTCCTGTAGTTTAATTCATGAGACCACTTTTAGAGGTTGGGCAAAATGCATTAAAGTACTTCCTTACCCTTTTGGGGATAAACATTACATCCCATGTGATGATTCTTATCACAGATAGCTAGTTATTATTTTTAACAGTATTTTTAGCTGTAATTAAAAATGTTAATTGATAGGAATCCCCCAAAAAATCCTGTTAAAAATGCAGCCAAACATCTACATTAGGTGTATAATGTAAATCGACAGATTCTGTCGCATTGACAGAATCTTTGCATAGAGGAAATATCTACTTTTCATGACCGTCGTTTGAGGTGAAGGAAACTTCCACAAAAAATCTACTTCTTCATAAATCTACTATATTAAGGGATGGAAATCAACCGTTATTCCCCTCATGAGTACTAATACATCATGAAATGAACCCCACTATTTTCTGCTAAAATTACATAAGGGCAACGATTCACTTTTATTTTTGAATTGATTACTTTGTTTGCACACACACACACACACACACACACACACACACACACACACACACACACACACACACACACACACACACACACACACACACACACACACCACCACACAACACAAACACAACACAACACACACACACACCACACAAACAAACACGTCGACAGATGCAACTGATGTGCTTAAGACCAACTTAAAACCATTCAACCTTTTCACCACACTCAATACCAATACAAACCCCTCAAATCGGACACCATAACTGAGTGCTCCAATACGCATGTTAAAATCAATAAGAGATGTATCCATCAACCATGAGTAATCTCTTGTGTGACACTGACTACATGCTGTGCTTCATACATGTATTATTCAACAGGAGTAACCCAAGTCAGACAATGCCACACGTAAAAAACCCGGACACAGTCCCCGTCACACGAGAGACAGAAACTTGGCCTTGGGCTTGTCCAACTGGAGGGAGGTCACGATATTTATCGCCCAGTCTCTTTCACCTGCAGTGAAGACACTCTTTATAACCCTTCGAAAGGGCCTAAATGTCAGCTTGTTTTCGCCACACAAAAGAGGCTGATGATGAGTAAGAATAAATACAGCAAAACAATTCTGAAGTAGGTCGAACTCTGAAGAAACGCAGTGGGAAAAATCTGCATTTCAACACAGTACTTCTTGGAAGCAGAAGCCACCTACTCATTTGTAATAATGATCATTTGTGATAAGTTTCTGAATTTCTGTTTCTTCATTTTTTTTTTCATTGAAATGAGCAATCATTTCAACCAAAAAAAAAGTCTAGTTTCCCAC
>OLKM01000011.1:829202-832690 GCA_900291075.1 Melanogrammus aeglefinus
TTACCCTAACGCCAGACACAAGATGATGACGTCTGAATACCAAATAAACACAGCGTTGTTCTAGAATACCACGACGGTCAGCCGGCTGGTCATCAGGATTCATGGGAGCCTGAGCCCTGGGGCCAGGGGGTCCACTACCCACAGAGGACCGGGAATGTTATGGGATGGATTCATCAGAAAGAGATTGCCCGGTTTATTACTTTCCATCTAGCTCTGAGCATGGGCCGCCGTGGGAGAGAAGGGGACGGTCACGAGTGCTTTGCACTGACTATGATGAAGACGTGATGGTGGTGATTACGATGACGATGATGATGATGATGATGAAGGTTATGATGATGATGAGGATGATGATGATGATGATGTGACGCTGGACCATGCATCGCAAAACAACATGTGGCTTCTGACTCATGACGACAAACTCTCTACAGACCCCCCCACCCACGTTCCCACACCTACGCACACACACACACACACACACAGGCAGACAAAGTGTATGTATGAATGCACTCACCAACTCACACACACACACACACACACACACACACACACACTAAATGTATGCATCTGTGTGCTTTCATACACACCTGAACACCCACCCCTACACACACAAACGACACAATTCCTCCCCACAACCACGGCGAACGACCCCATCCGCCCGGCCTGCTGGGTTGCGTGGCGTCAACCGTGGCGACGGGCTCTCCCGGCGTGCCGGGAAAAACGGCGTCGTAGAAACCCTCAACCGTGGCGACGGGCTCTCCCGGCGTGCCGGGAAAAACCCCCTCTAGAAACCCTCTCTCTGTGGCCTTAAGGAAGCGGTGGGCGACACACATGGTGCGGCTGCGAAGACGTTAGAGGAGAAGTGAATCACGGCTGAGTTACGACCGCCGCAGGTAGAAAGCCCAGAGGAACGGGTTTCACCGTGACCCCGCGAGCGCGCGCCTGACCTCCCCTTGGGCTCCCTTCGTTCCCGCCACTCTGGGACATACTGTACATCAAAGCTCTAATCCCGCTCCATGATGTGTAAGGGTCTCTGTTGGGGGGGGGGGCTCCCCTCTCTAGAGGGCCGTTAACTGGTGAAATATGCCCTACTGTGTGCCGCCGCCCGCCATTATAATAAGTCACCTCCAAGGAGCAAATATCATTCAAAACAGCTGCCGGCCTGACCACCAACATGTCTTCTGTTAACTGCCATTTCATTTTAAACAGTTAGTGTGTGTGTGTGTGTGTGTGTGTGTGTGTGTGTGTGTGTGTGTGTGTGTGTGTGTGTGTGTGTGTGTGTGTGTGTGTGTGTGTGTGTGTGTGTGTGTGTGTGTGGTGTGTGTGCAGTGGCGTGTGTGTCTGTGCAGTGCCCCCCCCCGCTTGCCCGGGGTGTAACTGGACGTAGAACCGCCACTGTGTGTGTGTGCGTGTGCGTGTATCAGGGACGAGGTAATCAAAATGGAGGCAGGACAAGAGAGGGGTGAGGATAAGCGGTAAACTTTACGGCGGCTCATGGAGAAAGCAAAGCTGTCCTTGCTTCCCGCCCGTGACACGTCTTCCATTGCCCATCAACGGTCAACTTTAACCAGTGGTCTGACTCAGAGGCCTGTGTGTGTGTGTGTGTGTGTGTGTGTGTGTGTGTGTGTGTGTGTGTGTGTGTGTGTGTGTGTGTGTGTGTGTGTGTGTTTGTGTGTGTGTGTCTGTGTGTGTGCGAGTGTCTGTCTGTCTGTGTGTGTGCGAGTGTCTGTCTGTCTGTCTGTCTGTCTGTCTGTCTGTCTGTCTGTCTGTCTGTCTGTCTGTCTGTCTGTCTGTCTGTCTGTCTGTCTGTCTGTCTGTCTGTCTGTCTGTGTGTGTGTGTGTGTGTGTGTGTGTGTGTGTGTGTGTGTGTGTGTGTGTGTGTGTGGGCATGGTGAGCAGACCTTGATCAATAACATCTTTGTCACTCTTTAGGTCAGTGGATTAGAGTACCCCACCCAACCCCACCCCACCCCACCCCACCCCACCCGGCAGAACATTCCGGTGACTAATTGAATGAAGAGAAGAAGAAAAAAAGCAATCGTATAAACAGGAAAATGTCTTGATTTCTTTTGCCCGTAAATGGGTTTGAGGAAGTGTCCTAAAATGGTTGCACCGGAGCGATAAGCTCAATCAGCCTTTTGTAACTCCTTAAATCATTTTTTAGTCCATTCAATGTCTTCTCTCAAATTAAATTACAAACTGATGCTGAATTTTGTATCATTAACATTATACAGGGTAAACAATACATGAAAATGAATTTGTCCTTTCGACACCATTTCTCAGCAAAAGTTAAAAGTATCACAGCAAATCATAAAATAATATTACGTAATGTGAACAAATATGCCCGAACATTTTGGGCAGCATGACTGCATTTGAACTTTGACTACATTTATTGAGGGTTGGTTGAATTCTAAAAATAAACTATGCATTCTAGTTAAATGCAGTATAATCTGTGAACAATTATAAAAACTGTTGTTATAAATGTAAATTGACTATAATATTTAATAACTGGTGTTTCAGTTCCAGCATCAGAGTAGATAGCTGTCAAAACTTGAGATGGTTATGATGTTCGCTGTTCCTTCAAAGTAGGCAGATTTTGTCTGATTCACTTTCAGTTTCAGATTTTTGTCTGTACTTTCATTCAGGTTAGTGATGCTTTTAAGAAATACCTAATTCCCACTTTAAAATCATAATAAAATGGATATGGTATGACAGTCCCATAACCTCAAGGAGAAGAACTGGGGCCATCAACGGGATGAATTGTCCTATCGTCTAAGATTTTTCTAAGAAAAAATTCTCAGACAGACTTCAGAAAAAGCCCATCTCCCTCCTTTAAACAATTGATCAAAAAGCTTACTCTGGATTTTGGTTAAATTTGTTGGAAAATGTAATAACATCTCATCATCTTAAGATTTTGTGACACCATGGAGGAAAGGTGAAATCAAGCCCTGAACAATGCATTGTTATTTTTTTTTTGTAAAATATGAAACTATTAGTGAATTAATTCAATTTAACTTCTCTTCAGATCGTAAAGGGATTTACCTAATCTAATTCTATGTTTTTTTCTCTTATAAATCGTACAAAATCGACAATCTCTTTATTTTGTTAAGGCACGAAAACAAAACTTTTTGCAGACAGAAAAGGTTCTGATTGTCTGATCAGGATGCAATAAGACAAAATGATAGTCTCATTCTTGCAGAATTTCTCCTGCTACAGTCAGATCGTCTCAGATACGGCCCAAATTACTGCGTGGTGCTCATTCGGGTTCAAACTCTCAACCCCGTATTCAAACATCTGTTGATTAGACATGTCCAACCCTTTGAGCTTGTGCATTCATTACACTAATAAAAAAATAAATTATGCACATTAAAATACCTCCCTATGCAAGACCAGTCCAGCTAGACTTCAATTTTAATTTAATCCAAACAACAATTACAGGAAAAGTTCAACCGAGCGGACGCCTTAATGTCTGGTTAAACATGTGTGGGGGG
>OLKM01000011.1:841575-854075 GCA_900291075.1 Melanogrammus aeglefinus
CCCCCCAGTAGGTCACTGTCACCGGGGCCATTGTGAGCTGCTCAACGGTTACTATATAGTCACAGTGGGACCATAGCGGGACACACCTAAGCCAAAAGGTGAAGAAGTGCACATCAGACGGGATCTTTGAAGCCCTGCGGTCACTGGGACACCCACTCATAAACCCGCGCAGATGCAATGTCACACACGCACGGGCACGCAGGTACGCACGGGCACATATGCACACGCACACATTCACGGACACACACCCGCACGCACACGGACAGACACGCACACACACACACACACATAATCGCACATTACAAAGGCTAGAATTCACCCACACATACACACACACATACTTACACACGCACAAACGCATCCTCAAACACATACACACACACACACACACACATTCAGACACATTCAATCGCACAATGGCTAGAAATGTGCTTTTGTGACGATGTGGCTATTGTGATGTTCCTTTCTAAAGCGCTTCCTGTGAACTCTTGTGCCACACACACACACACAGGGTTTAGTGCATGAACAGAACTGATAACTCGGGTTCTGACCCCAACCTGGAGCGGGAGCTCACCCTGCCATCACCTCCCCACCTCCCCCCCTCATCCCTAACCGCTCCATGCACGGCTGGATGGAGGGGCCCCTGGTTGTAATGTACAGTATCAGTCTCCCCCGTAATTCTCTCCCCCCCTGCCTCCTTCTATCACCCCCCCGCTGGTGATGTGTCAGCCGGACCACCTCCGTGGCATCTGTCCCCCTGTGCAGCCCCCGGGAGGCCGCCGCCGCCGCCACAAATTGGTAACCCTGACGCTGCCCTCCATGCTCTCTCTGTCTCTGTGTGTGTGTGTGTGTGTGTGTGTGTGTGTGTGTGTGTGTGTGTGTGTGTGTGTGTGTGTGTGTGTGTGTGTGTGTGTGTGTGTGTGTGTGTGTGTGTGTTGTGTGTCTGTGTGTGTGTGTGTGTGTGTGTGTGTGTGTGTGTGTGTGTGTGTGTGTGTGTGCGCTGTGTGTGTGTGTGTCTCTATCTCTGTCGCTGTGTGTGTGTGTGTGTGTGTGTGTGTGTGTGTGTGTGTGTGTGTGTGTGTGTGTGTGTGTGTGTGTGTGTGTGTGTGTGTGTGTGTGTGTGTGTGTGTGTGTGTGTGTGTGTCTGTCTGTGTGTCTGTCTGTGTGTGAGTGTGTGTGTGACCCTCTCTCTGTCTCTGTGTCTGTGTGTAGGTGTCTCTCTCTCGGTCTCGGTCTCTGTGTCTGTCTCTCTGGCTGTCTGTCTCTCTGTCTCTCTCTCTCTCTTTCTCCCTCTCTGTCTCTCTCTCTGCCTGTCTTTCTCTCTGTGTCTCTGTGTTTCACTGTGTGTCTCTCTCTGTCTCCATCTGTCTCTCTCTGTCCGTCTCTCTTTCTCTCTGTTTCTAAATCTCTCTCTCTCTCTCTCTCTCTCTCTCTCTCTCTCTTCTCTCTCTCTCTCTCTCTCTCTCTCTCTCTCTCTCTCTCTCTCTCTCTCTCTCTCTCTCTCTCTCTCTCTCTCTCTCTCTCTCTCTCTCTCTCTCTCTCTCTCTCTCTCTCTCTCTCTCTCTCCCACACACCAACCATGCACACACATTCCCTCCCCCAATTTTTTGTGGGGGGGGCAAGAACAATGCTATCTGGGTATTGCTACGATTACTGGTGTGGCTGAGTGGACACACACCACACACACACACACACACACACACACACACACACACACACACACACACACACACACACAAGTCTGCTCAGATGCACATACGCAGCTGCTCACACACACACCCTCACACACACACACACACACACACACACACACACACACACACACACACACACACACACACACACACACACACACCCTCACACAGACACACACACAAAACTATTACACAATCTATCACACGATGTCAGTGTTCGAGTAACTATTTTTTTTACTCATACAATGCATTTTTTTGACAATACTTATGCTTATACAAACCATAGTGCCAGCCAATGCTGGTGCTAACTATATATCTTAACAAAATCTCATCTAGTTATACTTCCCAGCAACAACCGAAATAGAAATCTAAATTAGGCTCCATCAACCTCAATTACTCACATTTCATTTAGTCCTAATTCTTTGCATGAGATAATCATTCGACGACATTAGGCAGGGAAATCACCACTACTGTAGTTTACTGTACACTGTATGAGCTGCTGCAGCTACATTCACAAAATGGTTGACTGCCTCTACTAGAGCTTCACAAAATGGCCTCCCTGTTGCCAGTTGAGCGGTGTCCAGGCAAACACACAAAAGCGTGACTGATTGATCCACTAACCATTTAAACAGCACCAGATATACACTGAAAACACACAACTATAGAATCTCTTATCGAAATTTTGAAACCAGCCAAAAAACAACATTGCAGTTTGATGCGTTTGTGTGTGTAATTCATGGAGGCTCTTATATTCCTCATTAATGTAAGAAAGAATGACAGCTTACCTGGATGTGCATTTTGATCACAGCTTTTCCAATGAGAGTGGCTCCAAAAAAAGTCCAGAAAGGGACAAGAAAATGGCCACAGGTTATTCCAGCCAGGTCAAACAAAGGATTTGGTATCTGGAGGAAACAAATTATATTAGCCATTACATTATTTATCAGCACATCACCAAATAATCATTTAAAGACATTTAATTGCCAAGATAAGAGGAATGTAACTCGTACTGAATTTTGAATGACGGAGTTATGTTATGTATATGATATTAAGTCAATATAAGGCTCAATCTTACATTTACAGTGCTTCTATACTTTAAGTGAATGGGCATTAAATGATTTTAAATGACTCATGATATACGGTCAGTGTTGCGAGTTATTTTACCATAAAAAATATATATATTCGTACACTACTCTTTTGCGTTCATGTGACATTATAAAAATGTAATGTAACCACAATAAAAATGATGATGACCATTATTTCGTTTTTATCTGGTGCTTTCAATGTAATGGGTAGTGAAAACGTGTCTTATCTATGCAGTATCTCTTTTATGGGGCTTTACTTACAGAAGCACAAGCAAGAATCCCCAGGAAGCCAACCTGCTGAATCAGTTTGTGAACAGCCATCTTGGCTCTGCTGGCAAAGTCCTGAAAATAAAAAAGAGCAAATAAAAGCCAAAAAAATTAGGTAAATATATATGTCTAAATATGTGATAATTATGCATGAGACACATGTTTGCTTGAGGTCTTTGTGTATCGTTCATAAGTGTGTTCTGCAATGATTGAGGAACACACTGAAAAGTAATTAACAGATTAATACTGGTTTACATTAAATAATTTCGATAGTTTTGCTACAGAAAATCAGCTAAAAAAAATATGTTAATCATCTGATGTATTTTTTATGCAGATAATAAATCTATATCTGTATGTATAATCGTTTTCAGTTATTTATAATGGCTTGGGCCTTGGGGAAAAGCAGGTCTGAGGTCTGAAGAGCTTTATTTTGGAGATTATTCGATCCAATTAACAAATTATATAATTTTTTAAGATTAAACAATTATTGCTATCGAAAAAATGTATGCTTATCATCTAAAGCTGATACCAAATACATAAATAGACATTAAATATCATCTGACATCAACAAAAATGTTACAAAAATTGTTCTTACGTTAAACACACAATTTAAGGGTTAATACAATTATCCCACACATTTTAACCTCAGGTTGAAAGTGATAATTTTGGATACAATTTGATATTTAAATATATGTTATGTTATGTCATAGATGGACTGTGGAGATGAATTTCTTTCCTGTTCATCTTCCCAATATATATATACCAAAAAGATATGAATCTGAAAGAATCAAATAGTAATAGATTTACCTATTTAAATCCTATGATTTATATACTGTATGTAGCAGCTCAGAAGATGTCCAACACTTGAAGAAATAAGGCCCGATCAAAATGGTCAATCTAAATATAAATTTGCTTATTATTTAAATACAATTTCAATAAAGAAATATATAAGATGTAAAAAATAAGTTTATGATTTGAAAATTGCATACACAAACCATTCCATGTTTATTCAGGATCTAAATGATTCACACATCTTAATGCATTTAATATCAAAACAACTGAAGTTAAGATTTCAACAAACATTTAGACTCATATCAGTGCCTGATAAAACCAGTTTGACCCCTGTTTACAGCGATGGAATTGAGCAGCACCTTTAGACAGCGAGGACACTGCTTGTGTGCCTCAGTTCCTCATCCTTCAAATCACCTGTTGCTAAAATCCCATCCTCCAGCCCCAGAGAAACACTGTCTCCAGATTGATGTCATGCCTTATCAAATTAAGTTCTTCTGAAAATTGTGACTCCTTTCCGATGGTTATATTGACTAAAAACCTCTCTGATGATTAATCATTTCAGCCTGAATTTAACCCTGCGAACAGTGAATCTCTTTCATTCTGGTAAATTGATCAAATGGGCTAGAGCTCAAAATCTCCATCTTACCTCTCCCTCTTCTGCCTGTCTGTCTGTTTCTTTTTCATTATATTTGTCAATTTAGTCTGGGGAGAAACCAGGCTCTCTGTCATTTTAACAAGTGACTCACTAATTCTCCCTGCTCTCCCGGACAGGACCACAGAGGTCTCTTTTCACAGGCATGACACCTTTCCTCTCCCCTAAATATACCTCTTCTGGGAAGAGACTCTTTCATCTATAGCTCAATGTTATTTTAAAACATCTGGGAGGAAAGAGGGGAAGAGTGAGTAGAGGAGAGGGAATGTTGCAAGATTCTCCGTGATCGACCGCCCGATCAAGACGAGAGCCGAATCACTTACTGTTTGAGATGATACGGCACATTTCTGTGGGAAAACTGGGTTTTATTAGACTAGTGGGGGACCCTATTCATTGTTATGTTGAATTGCTTGTGTTTCTGGTCCAATTTAGTTACAGTTATGGAATTTAACTCTGACTCTCAATGAATCACGCTGTTATATTCAGGGATGACAAATCACAAAAAAATTGTGATTTGTGAAGTCGATAAAGGTAATAAAGGGACTAATATTTATTATCAAAGGAATCTAGTAAATTGCATTGTCAAAACATGCAAACATATACCTATATATGTATAAATATGTGCTCATATATATTTTGTTGAAAGAAATGTTACCACAGCAAACAAATTAAAATGTTATGCTTTTAGTAAAGCATATATAGTATACAATAACATCTTTTTTTAAGTCCTATTTTTGTTATGGATATTATAAACATTGTTTTTGAGGTGCACATACTTCCTTTGTCATTTGTTTGTTATTTTGAGTAAAGACAGAAGAAGAATGTGAAGAAGAAATATGCAAAGACATCAACTATATCAACTATAGAACTAGAATTAGAAATGAATAATTAACAAACAAAATTCAGGGGATTCAAACTATGTTAAACTCAACCTTAACCTCTTTCTTTGATCCTATTCCACTTAGAACTTATAATCCTCAACTATTTCACACATGACTGTGTTAAATGATGGTGAATATGTTCAGATCAGCTGTTGCTGCTTATTGACCATTAATTCATCTGTATTTATTTCTTTGAAATGTAATAAATGGCAATTTATTGCAGGCTTTACATAATGTCTGCTCTATTACAAAATACAAACATTCTCACCCCTAAAAATAATCACTAAATTACTCACAAATTAATAAACAAACAAAATCAATAATTTTAGATCATAGGTAGTGAAATTAATAGTGTACCCAAGTGTTATCTATGAGGCCTTTGTTTCTGCATTAAAATGGCAAATCGAGACACCGGTAGTGGGAGGGGCTGGGGTTGGAGGATCCAATACCTTATATGGTCAACAAAACCAGTACAGTACACTCATTCTCGGAGAAGTCCGACCCAGTAGACAGGAAATTTGAAAGACATGGGAGGTAGCCTATAACAAGGGGGTGGGGTTGAGCCGGGGAATTTGAATATGATTGGCTCACAGTTTGAAATTCTCCATCCAATCACGGCAGCTCTCCACAAGCCTGTTAGTTTAATTCAAGTTGCCTTGTGTGTCCCCTTTGTGTGTTTCTCAGTATTTGTGTCTGTGTGATTATATGTGTGTGTTTGTTTTACTGTGTGTGGTTGGGAGTGTATAGAGTGCACGTTTCTCAGTGCACGTGTTAGTGTGCATGTGTGACTCCGAGAGAAACAGCGTGTGTGTATGTCCGCATGTGTTTCTGCGACAGTGTGCATGTGCGCGCGTGTGTGCGTGTTTGTGTATGTGTGGTGTGTGTGTGTGTGTGTGTCTGTCTGTTTCTGAGCATGTGTTTGCGTGTGTATGTGTGTGTGGGTTTATGTTTGTGTGTGTGTCCCTAAGTATGTGTGTGTGTGGGTGTGTGTGTGCATCTCTGAATGTGTGTGTGTGTGTGTCTGTGTGTGTATGTGTGTCTCTGAGCATTTGTGTGCACAAGTTATTGAGGGAGTGTGTGTGTGTGTGTGTGTGTGTGTGTGTGTGTGTGTGTGTGTGTGTGTGTGTGTGTGTGTGTGTGTGTGTGTGTGTGTGTGTGTGTGTGTGTGCGCGTGTGTGTGTGTGTGTGTGTGTGTTTAGCCAGTGGGAGACAGGGCAGCTTGTCGGAGGACAGGAATGTGTATGGTTTACGGCTGAACCCGCCATGCCCTGTGTCTGTGAGCGCCGGTACCTGGAAACCCGGCGCTCGCTCCACTGGGCCGGCACAGCCATGCAGAACCAATCAGCGCCATGGCGACCCGCAAGATTCCACCACATGAATCCCATCCATCCTATGACATCATGACCCTCTGGCTGCTTCCATTAAGCACATGCAAGCTCCCCGGGCTTAGCCAATAAGGAGGGAGCGGGCGGATATATAACCCCGGCGACAACAAAGGGGCACAGAGGGGAGGTGTTGCTGGTTAAATGAGTGTGTGAGTATGTGTTTGTGTGTGTGTGTTAAACTTTATGCGTGTGTGTGTGTGTGTGTGTGTGCGATTTTTTATGTTTCTGTGCGTGTGCGCGTGTGTGTGTGATTCTTTATGTGTTTGTACATATGTGTGTGTGTGTGTGTGTGTGTGTGCGTTGTTTTTTATGTGTTTGTGTGTGTGATTTTTTTTATGTGTGTGTGCGCGTCTGACACCGTGATTTACGCTCTCTGGACGAGACACTCGGGCTCTCCCTAATTCCGGAGCGCCGGGACGTGTCGATCTTCCGCGGTCGGGAGTCAGACACCCAGGCTGGGCTTGTTCGCAGCCTGTGGAAACTCACCATCTCCGCCAGGCCACCCCACCCATCACCACCCACCTCTTCCAGGCCCCGCCCCCCCCCGCCACCGCCTCGAGGGCGGGGTGGGGCTTAGCCAACACTGCATCTGGGGAGATCTTGTCTCTCGGAAGGGTGCAGTGTCACAGAAAAAAAGAAAAAAGAAAAGAAAAAAAAGAAGTGCATTGTTGTGTGCGAGCTTTACTCAGCACTCTCCTCCGCGGCCCCGTCTCCGCGCCCTAAGCGCCTGGGAACCGCCTGCAAGGGCTGAATATGGTTTATGTCTCGGTCATGTATTGGGGCTGTTATTACAACCGCTTCCTCCGACCAGATATAGCTCTAGGCGGGCGGCGCCAGGCGACACGCCCGCCGCGGGGTGTTAATGAATTATCTGAGCCGTTGTGTTACTCGTTCTCTGGACGCGTCTGTGAGGTCGCCCTAACAGAGCGGTGACCCTAACAGAACCCGTGTGAGGCAGGATTTGTGTTTGTTGTGTTGTTAGTTTTCGACTGACGCAGTGCCCTTTGGCAATGGTCGCGTGACCCGTTGTGACTCTTTGTCTCTTCCGTTTTATTTCCGCAAAAACTATAAATAAAACGGATTTGAACCATCTATCTTTATTCAACGCTCGATTCCACACAGAGGGGAAACGTTAGAGTTAAAGTGAATCACACTTAAAGGGCATGATTGCTGATGAGAGGTCGTGATTCGGTCTGAAGATTAGCACTGACGATATATAAACGTCTGCTGGCAGTCGCTGGACCGGTCCCGTGACAAAGTGGTGGGGGGATCTCAACATGGATCAGAGAGAGTTTGATATTAACCAGTCCGAACACACACACACACACACACACACACACACACACACACACACACACACACACACACACACACACACACACACACACACACACACACACACACACACACACACACACACACACTTACCGTTGCCAGAGGAATGACAACAACCAGAGGGAATCAAGGGAGGGGGGGGGGGGGGAATAGAGAAAAGAGGATAAATTAGGAAAGAAAAACAATAAATACTAGAAAGAATACTTCTTCCTGGTGTTCCGAGGGTGTTTTGAGGAGTCGGTGTTCGGGGGCACGGAGTTCAAAGAGAGACGTTATAAGCAGAACCGGAGACAAAGCAATCCGCTCCATGTGGAAAATGTATGTGTCAGTGGAGGGAAACTGTGCAGCCTAAAGCCCATAGACACCCACGCACATTTTTTTTCACTTTTTTCTCTCTCTCTCTGCCTCCCTCTGCCTCTCTCCCTTTCTCTCACTCCCTTTTTTTCTCAATGAAAGTCATTCACACACAGGGAGCGCGAAGACACACATCTCTCGCTTGGTTTGTGCCCCCCGTAATCCCCCACTCGACACGGAGACGGGGCTAAAGTTCATCTCATTAGCTCCTCGCCAGCCCTCACCCTCTCTCTCTCTCTCTCTCCCTCCCTCCATACCGTTCTCTCTCTCGCTCTCTCTCTCTAACTCTCTCTCTCTCTCTCTCTCTACTCTCTCTCTCTACTCTCTCTCTCTCTCTCTCTCTCTCTCTCTCTCTCTCTCTCTCTCTCTCTCTCTCTCTCTCTCTCTCTCTCTCTCTCTCTCTCTCTCTCTCTCTCTCTCTCTCTCTCTCTCTCTCTCTCTCTCTCTAACTCTCTCCCTCTATCTCTCTTACTCTCGCTCTCTCTCTCCCTCCCTCCCTTTCTCTCTCACTCTCTCCCGCTACCTCTCTCTACCTCATTCCCTCCCTCTCTCGCGCTTACTCTCGCTCTCTCTCTCTCACTCACGCACACACACTCGCAAACCACTAACAGGAAGTGGAGCGATTGTGGGCTGCCCTGCTCTGATGCAACTGACGCTCAACAGTTCTTTCTAGAAAAATTCAAATCTATCCAGACACAAAAGGCGCACAAGAAAACACACACGTACATAGACGCACGCACACACACACACACACACACACACACAAAACTAATGCACACCCATGAGTCCACGTTGACAAATTCTTTAACAAGCTGTGGTTAAGGGGTAGCTGGTTTAAAACCGACTCACCCCCTGCCATCCCACCCCTCCCTCCCCTTCAACAGCCCCCCCCCTCCCAAAACGCCCTCCCCTCTCTCATCCCCCCCCACCCCCCCGCCTCCTTTCAAACAGTTTACTGGAAATAAAGGGGGAAGAAGAAGGGAGGGGGATTTTTCGGAGAAGTCACGTGACAGGGCCGGGCCAAACCACAGCCACAGAGAGCCTTTGAGAGAGCAGTAGGCCAAGGGGGGGGGGGGGCTTGGGGGGGGGGCGGGGGCAGGCACACGGCCCAGTGCAGATGGCTCTGATTTGGGTTACAGGAGATACGATCCTGGGAGTTGGCAATCAAGAATTCACAGCCTGTTAACCCCTTCCACCCCAGATAAAAATATATATCAAAAGATGAGAGAGGAGGGAAAACGTTTGAAAGAATGCAGCCCACAGCAGGAAATGACTTCATTATCGTGTTTTAGGCTCTGGTGGGGCGGGCGCGGAATCTTCTAGAGTCACGCGGGGCGAGCGCTGAGCTTTGAAAATCTTTTTCTTTTTTTTTTTTAGTCCTGTGCTAAAGATTTAAGTGGAGCAGGGGAAGAAATGGCGGGTGAGCGTTACATCAGCGTCTAGAGCTGTTAAAAACGCCATGACTTCATTTTTTGGGGGAAAAATTTTGCGAGCGAGCGAGAGAAAGAGAGAGAGAGAGAGAGAAAAATTCAAATTCCAAACAGCGTCCTGCCACCGTTCATCATCACGTGCGGCTCGGGCAGGATGTTGGCACCGGGCCGCACAACTCTGAGACATACCAGCGGGGTTAAGTCAAGCCGCTGGCACCCGCAAATAAATAATAAAAAATCCCCCCATGAAGCCTGTGTGGAAGAGGAAAGGCAGAGTCCAGTGGCGACAGATTCAAACGCTGCCTCTCGCTCAGCGTCCCAGTCACCCATGGGTGGGCTGGGGGGGGAGATGGCACGCGGGAGTGAGGGGAACGCACGCCTTGACATCCGTCTGAAAACAATAAAACCCAAACCTCTTACTTGTCCATAACCGTACTCTCCTAGAAAAGGTCGACACCAGTGGCGGTTTCCCTCCTCTTTACCGCCGGGTCGGTCTGTCCACACCAACCACGACGACCCTATTGATCGCTGGCTTGACTCTTACGTCGGGACCCCCCCCCCCCCCTTGGATCCACCTCTCTCCCTTCGTTAAGAGGTGTGGCGGTACGGGCTCTGAGAGACTCTCTGGTCTGGAGTCAGACCCGGAGATGGTCGGGCGTCTTAAGAACCGGCGAGAATCACCGCATCCATGAGATGAGAGAACATGACAGCTATAGAGAACCGCTACCGTAGGCTGGGCACGGTCCTTTCCGGGTAGAGAGACCTGCCAAACTGCGCCCCAGCATACGCATGAACCCTACGCAGATATGATCATGAGAAGCAGAGAGAGAGAGAGAGAGAGAGAGAGAGAGAGAGAGAGAGAGAGAGAGAGAGAGAGAGAGAGAGAGAGAGAGAGAGAGAGAGAGAGAGAGAGAGAGAGAGAGAGAGAGAGAGAGAGAGAGAGAGAGAGAGAGAGAGAGAGAGAGAGAGAGAGAGAGAGAGAGAGAAGCGAAGCGACGAGAAGATGTCCAACACAAATGAAAGGTTGAGAGGAAACGATAAAAGGAGAAAGGTAAGAGGAAGAGAGAGTGAGAGAGAGAGCGAGCAGAGTGATAGAGCAGTGCGGCGTCCTTCCTCTGTCATACTGATGCGGAGAAAGATCCCCCCCCCCTTGTAACTTTGAGAATGAGAAAAGAAAGCGCATGATCAAAACAGAAATAGCATTAGCATTATTACGAAATACATACTCTCTCTCTCTCTCTCTCTCTCTCTCTCTCTCTCTCTCTCTCTCTCTCTCTCTCTCTCTCTCTCTCTCTCTCTCTCTCTCTCTCTCTCTCTCTCTCTCTCTCTCTCTCTCTCTCTCTCTCTCTCTCTCTCTCTCTCTAAGACCTTAGGTGGAGCCGTTCTCCATCCAGTGGTGCTGGGCAGGGCGGGGGATGTCCCAGCTGTGGGCTGGAGCGAGGCGTCTCGACAGATGTCTTGTCCAGGTGCCTGGACGTCCCCCCATGACACAGCTGGGGCAGCGTGGGCGGGTCCTTTAGGCCACGTCTCTTTGTCTTCGACCAGCTTTGCTTGTTGTTTTCAATGTTAAACGTGTTCAATTGGTTCAGATATAGATTTCTTTAGCCTTCCGTGTATCCTGTGCTGTTTTTGTAAGGTGGAAAAATACCAACGAATAGTGGACTAGTTTCTGTGTGCAGTACTCGCCTAGTATTTAGGGTAAATCTCAAAAATCATTATAATTAGGGACGTTACCCATGTCCCTAACTTTGACAATTGAAGTGTACAAATTATACAGGTTTGTTTCAATTCCTTATTATGTCCATGTTGAACAAAAGTGTTCCCAGGCTTTGTTGCAGTACCTGAACTGTCTATTTCTGAACTCTACCATTGTCTGACCTGCATATATAGCTAAAAGACTCCTAAAAGTGGCATCTTAAAGTAGATTCTTGAAGCAGGAGGTACAACATTAAACCAGTGGTTCTCTATTGGCAGCTGGAAAGATTAAAGGCATTCCATGACGATGACAACTATGCAGGTGAAAGCAGATTAGAGGAATCTGAAAACAAAATGGCCATTCTAGTTCCCCTTTTACATCAGCAAGGTATGTGTCAAAGAATGGATGACAAAAAGCCTCTGGGCATTATTGAAACACTTGTGAGGGCGTATGATCTGGGAAAACTATTATAAAAGGTGCGAAGGGCATTGCTTCACACCAAAGTACTTTGTCAATTCTTCCCACTGAGTCACTCAGTTGTGAAAGTACCCAGCTGCCAGTAGCAGCTAGTAGGGCATGCACATGCACACGCATGCGCGCGCACACACACACACACACACACACACACACACACACACACACACACACACACACACACACACACACACACACACACACACACACACACACACACACACACACACACACACACACACACACACACACACACACACACACATCCTCAAGTCAGCACACAAACATCATTATACAAACACTCATTGACATCCACTTCATCCATTCACAATTCATGTGCGCGCACACAGACACACGCAGGCACACAAACTTCATTGATACGAGCATTGACCAACTTTCTGTCTCTTTCCCACGTGCACATATACACAATCATTTACTGACACATGACACAAACAGAT
>OLKM01000011.1:859075-864075 GCA_900291075.1 Melanogrammus aeglefinus
GTGTCTGCCTGTCTGTCTGTCTGCCTGTGTTCCTGTGCGTGCGCTGGGTGCGTGCATGTGTGCCGTGCGTGCATTTGTTCGTGCGTGTGTGCGTGCATGATCAGGCGGGAAATCACCCTAGAAAACGGGGGGGGGATTTCCAAATGCAGCCCAACAGTGAATGAACACCACCTAGAGCCCTTGAACACACAACCAAAATAGTACTACTGAACATGCAACACTGTGCATCCCAGGGGAGTGAGGGAGAAGAGGGAACGGTTTGAGCCCACCACTCTCACCAATACCCTCCTGTCTTTAGATTATTTTAGAGGTTACACACCTTTGCACCTTGTTTCTGAAGAAATGCTTTAATATTACCATTATAAGCCTATTTCGCTACCTAATCACACACTTGGCCCAATCTACAATGTCCTCAGTTAGATCTCAAATAATATTTTTGCCTGTTTTAGCCATGGGGTTTCTTTTTAATTAAATATAAGAAAGTAAAGTTAACTTAGCTCGTATGTCACACACCCCAATTGAAATGCTGAATCTAAACATTGCAAAAACAAGTATTTCTAAAAAGTTTCTATGTTCACTCACCCACATGCAGGCCTCCAGGCGGACCTTGGACATGATGGTCCAGAGAGAGACCCCCGGGCCCAGCGCGGGGCCCTCGCCGTGGGCAGGGCCCCCGGTGGCGGACACCCCCCCCTCCTGGGGACACAGGATGCTCTCTGGATAGGGGGGCTCAGGGAAATCCACCGAACCGCATTCATACGCTGCTAAGGTCACCGAGGCTATGTGTGGTCCCTGAGATGACACCAACGAGAGAGAGAGAGAGAGAGAGAGAGAGAGAGAGAGAGAGAGAGAGAGAGAGAGAGAGAGAGAGAGAGAGAGAGAGAGAGAGAGAGAGAGAGAGAGAGAGAGAGAGAGAGAGAGAGAGAGAGAGAG
Organism: Melanogrammus aeglefinus; assembly: GCA_900291075.1. Taxonomy (NCBI): domain Eukaryota; kingdom Metazoa; phylum Chordata; class Actinopteri; order Gadiformes; family Gadidae; genus Melanogrammus; species Melanogrammus aeglefinus. The sequence goes on from OLKM01000011.1 coordinate 860,009, forward strand.
AGAGAGAGAGAGAGAGAGAGAGAGAGAGGTAAAGATACAAAGTGACAGACAGACAGACAGACAGAGGGACATAGGGGGAAAGAATGGAAGAAAGAGGGGGTTCAGTACACCTATTGGAAGGAGTTTTGAGTCACTGGAAGATCCCTACCCTGTTGCCAGGCAGGCAGCAGGGTAGCACTGACTGATAACAGGCCCACTAACAACCTGTTATTCGTGGGCCAGGATTATACCTCCCTCCTATCAACACAGCCAAATCTTGTGCCAATGGAAAATTATGAAAAAACGGTGCGGTTTTTTCAACCTCTGCATTGAGATGGATTGGAAATTATAAAACCGAGAAACCGAGTACAAACTGTCACTTAAAATAATGTGTTCATGCCAGTTACATTATCTTCGATTTGTGAAAATGTGCCCACACACGATTGAGTGTGTGTGCGTGCGTGCGTGCGTGCGTGCGTGCGTGCGTGCGTGCATGCGTGCGTGCGTGCGTGCGTGCGATTCTCGGAGGTGAGCATCCATCTTCGAGAATTTATTACAGATAATATACTACGGATAACGCAATAAGACATTAATTACAATCTAATGACGGCACACAAAATATTCTAAAATGAGGAGTGAGAGTTGGAAGCATGTAAATGTTGGCATAGTAGTACATTCCTGGTTCCTGATCAGTTATAAAATAGCCGTACCAACATATAACAGAACAAAAGGAAAACATATCACTACTAAATCCAAAAAAAATTAAATACATGAAATACATTGGAGTATCAATTATAATGTTTTGTATTAGTCATAATCTTTGTTCTAAATCAATCTGAGATCATGTATCAGTCCTTGAATTAATGATCACTTTAAAATTTATTTGTAATCGCATTAATTCAGAGGGATATAATGAGTCATCAACATCCTACACCACCCCATCACACTGACAGGTACACAGGTGGTGTGAGTGTGTGTGTGTGTGTGTGTGTGTGTGTGTGTGTGTGTGTGTGTGTGTGTGTGTGTGTGTGTGTGTGTGTGTGTGTGTGTGTGTGTGTGTGTGTGTGTGTGTGTGTGTGTGTGTGTTTGTCAAAAAGGGTGCTCCCTGTGACGCATGTTCTGCTCTGCAGGTTCCAAGCTGCGGGGGCAGAATTTTTTTGTCTGTTTGTTTTCTCGCGTTTTTGATTGTGCGTGATAAAGGCACCAACGCATTCATCCACACCATGCCAGCAGGGAGGGGCCGAGGGGGGGGGGGGGGGGGGGGGGGGGGGGCACAGGGGTGGGGTTGGAGATGGGGGAGGGGTCGGCTACGTTTGGACTGGGCAGGACCAGACAGGACGGGTGAGATCCAGAGTATGAGGTGGGTCAGTCCACAACACAGAGTGAGACCTGAGTGACAAAGGCCCTGCTACCTTGCGTGACTTGAATGCCTTCACTACGGCTTCACTCAGACGTGGGTTGGTGTGTGCGTGTGTGTGTGTGTGTGGTGTGTGTGTGTGAGTGCGTGGCAATTATATATTACATGCGTGTGTATGTTATAAACATATGTCTGTTTAATATAACTCACATATACAGCATCTGAAAGTGTATGAGTGTGTGTCAATGTATGAGTGTGTGTAAGTGTATAAGTCTGTGTGTGTGTGTGTGTGTGTGTGTGTGTGTGTGTGTGTGTGTGTGTGTGTGTGTGTGTGTGTGTGTGTGTGTGTGTGTGTGTGTGTGTGTGTGTGTGTGTGTGTGTGTGTGTGTGTGTAGGGAAGCTGGAGGGTAAACCGATAATGATAGACTTCGTTTTGTCAGTTTGAACAAACACCCACGCAAGTTCACCAAAGCAGACACGGCCTCCAAACTCCCATCAACGTCAACCCAGTCCAACACTTGCCTTAATGCCCACTCTATTACCATGATTTCACCCTCCACACCCAGACACATTACCATGGGATATGTGTGAGTTTGTATGTGCATGAGTATCAAAAGTGGCCGGTGTTCCTTTAAGAAAAACACCTTCCGGCTCTTGCTCAGGTATATTTACCGAACACACCGGCTGATCTCACTAACGGAAAGGCTGGTCTGCATGACTCAGTTTCTCTATCTCTGTTACAAAGAAATTCTCTCTCTCTCTCTCTCTCTCTCTCTCTAAAATGCTGTGTCACTTTATTCGTCTCACCTTACACAAAAGCCCAGACCTCTCGTGATGTCCAGGTCACTAAACACTAATCTGTAGCCCCAAACAGCATCATCTACCCATTACCCATTACCCCTCTCTCCCTCTCTCTCTCTCTCTCTCTCTCTCTCTCTCTCTCTCTCTCTCTCTCTCTCTCTCACACACAGAAGCTGATAATCGTTGGAAAAATACACATCATGCAGAACACAGAGGAGGAGGAGGAGGAGGAGGAGGAGGAGGGAGGAGGAGAGGAAGGAGGAGGAGGGAGGAGGAGGAGGGAGGAGGAGGAGGAGGGGGGAACTGTTGCCCTGGCTACCTTGTTTCTCATTAACCAATTAACATAAACAGAGTGAGTGCCGTGTGTGTTCTGTTCTGGGGCCGCGTGCGTGTGCATAGGGGGTTTTGCGGTGTTTGCGTGTGTGCGCATTAAGTTAACTAGCTGTGTAAAAATACTGCAGTTCTACTCCCGCTCTGCAGGGACACCGGGACTCTCCCACTGCCGTCCGCATCGCGCAGCCAGAGCACGCTGCCGCCAGATATCCCCTCCGCAGGAAACGGGCGACGCGGCACGGCGGCGTTTCAGCTACGCTGCGTAGGGCCGGAATAACTGGCATTCCTGTGGCGGGGAGCGGAAACCAACGCCTGGCCAACGCCGTAATGAGCAGCCACGCGGAGGGATACGTCAGCACACAGGCTGCGCCGACACAAAGTAGATCCTTTTATGAAGAACACATAGATAGATATAATAAACATATACACACATAAAAATATAAATATACATACATACGTACATGTATGTATATGTTATAATATGGATCCTATCCTTATAAATACAATATGCACCTTATACTATCTTTAATATGAATCCCATACTAAATTATTTTCCGTATACTTAATTAGGCCATCCTATTCATATCTGTAATGTCTTCGTTACCTTCCATTAGTATTTTTATAACAAGGTATCTATATGTAAATCCCAATATGTCCAACATGTATCCCATCTGTAATATGGAGAACATGCTAAATATTAACCATATGTATCCATGCTGAAATATCTACATACAATATGTACCAATACAAAATAATCAACATTTATATAGCACACTGAACTAGCTTTATCAATAGTATCCAATAGTAAAACATCGACAATAAATTCCAAAATTTCCAAAATTATATCCAACGTACCCTTTTCTAGCGTATCAACAATTGGTTTATCTTTCTCCCTTACGTCAGAGGAGGGTTGAGTCGACCTCTAAACACGTGAAAATCTCCATGTCGATGAAGAATGATTTATAATTTATCTCATCAACTCCACAAGTTTCCATGACTCAGAGCAGATGACCTCCAGGCAGAACAACAGCGAGCCTCCAAAGCCACAGAAGGAGGAAGTTAAACCTGATATTTAGTGGCACACCTGTCCTTGGGCCATATCACCCTGTGCCGTAACCCTTCCATCCACAGCTTAAAGAACCAAAGGGAAAGAGCGCAACAGATAACAGTCGCATTCACGTGAAGTCTTTTTTGAGTTATCACGCAGTGATTAAAAAGTAAGTTGAGTCAGTATTACAAACTAAATAGCCAACACCGCCACAAAGGAGGGACTTCAATGGGTCCGCAGAAGCCAGGAGTATTGTTAAAAACAATACTTCATTATTTGATGTCATTAAAAATATGAGGCGAAATGTCCCATTATTTGTCACTCTGGCTCAATACCTTCTAGTCCTTCCGTTGTTTCCTGGCACTCACATTAAAAAAGGCCCCCAAGAGGTGTCTCTGCCCTGGCCCTGTGCTCCAGCCATCTGCCACCATGCCGGCCTCTGGTGGACCGTAACCTCTGGAGTCACCGCGGCTCTCTGACCACAGCCACGCGGCACTTGGCCTCCCTCACAGCTCCCTGTGGTCCTCTGTTGTTCTTTAAACACATGCG